>BSBK01008629.1:0-105663 GCA_027943335.1 Chamaecyparis obtusa
ATATTATTATATATACATATATATATGTATATATATCTATACTATATATATATATATAGATATATATATATATATATATATACTATATATACATATATATATATATACATAATACTATATATATATATACTATATATATATATTATATATATATATACATATATATTATACTAGTATATATATATATAACTATATATATATATATATATACATATATATATATATACATATATATATATTAATATACATATATATATATATATATATACAGTATATATATACATAATATATATTATATATATATATATATATATAATATATATATATATATATATAATATATATATCGAATAGGGCTTTTAAGAAAAAAAAATGTAGGTGGACTAGCGTTCTCTTCCTTATCTCCCTGGTAGCTCAAGGCTATCTACGGTAGCAAAGACTCTCATGGTAGCTGAGACTTCCCACGGTAGCCAGTACTATCATGACAACAAATGTTTCCCATGGTAGCCAGGGTTTGTTTCAGTGACAAGGATACCACACAGTAGTTGAAGCTGTCATGGTAGCTTAGGTTTCCCACAAAAACAATGGAGGTGGCGGCCCATGTTCCCCGTAATTAAAAAGATTTTTTAAAAATAAATATATAGATAAAATAAAAATAATAATAATTAGATTTTATAAAAATTTAAATTTATTTAATATTTAAATATCGCATGTTTAATATTTAAATTAATATGTGGGTAGTTTAAAATGTAATTTTGGTTAAACAATATTATACAAATATTTATATGTATTTTAATCAGAGTGTTATAATTACGCTATAAAATTAGTGAGCAGTAGGTAGTAACATTGGATTTGGAAAATGAGAATATTTTCTAAATGGAATTAATGTTGATATTTAACTCAAAGATGTATTTTATATTAAGATATTTATTGTTGAATATTAGTTAATAACATGATATAATAGGATTTAATAAGACATCACTACATTGTCTATGCATGTTTTATTTCATGTTGTTTGGTTGATCAGGTTGTTTATATGGGTAGAGTAATGCCTAAGAGAGGATTTTGTCTTTGAAGACCTGAGGTATTTCTATGGTTTTATTTGTGGTTTATGTTGTAGAAATTTCATAACCATTTTGATGTCATGATTATTCTTGTGTCATTTTGGGTGTGTCTATGGGTTATGGATGTAATCTTTGATCTTTTTGATCATTATTGTTATTTAACCATAAAAGGTGATGACCATTGACTATGTTGAGTAATTAATTAACTTGGTCACCTTATTTGTTTTATTATGATGATTGTATGTTCTAAAATGATGATATTTGTGGATTTTACATTTTACTCCATGTTTGGAGAGTGATGTTATCGATGCTCTTGATGATTATTGATCTTGTGCTATGAGACCATGAGGTATTTGGTATATGAAGATATTGAGATGTCTAGTATGGGATGGATAGTTTGGATCCTTGTATAGGATGAGATATTTTTTCTTCGGCTCTAGCACTTGTCTTTGATGACATCTCACGGTTTACTAATTTATGAAATTATTTTATGGGTTTTCAATTTTTCTTTCTCTTTGGTTCTTTTTACTGGGAGCATTAGGGATAGATTATCTATGACCATAGAGGGGAAGTGGCTTACT
Organism: Chamaecyparis obtusa; assembly: GCA_027943335.1. Classification (NCBI taxonomy): domain Eukaryota; kingdom Viridiplantae; phylum Streptophyta; class Pinopsida; order Cupressales; family Cupressaceae; genus Chamaecyparis; species Chamaecyparis obtusa. The sequence goes on from BSBK01008629.1 coordinate 1,645, forward strand.
TTGGAGGTCTCAAAGCCCTAAAGTGGACTTGTGTTATCCTTTGTAAGTTGACTTAAAAAGTGATAATTTCATAAATTTATTAGGATAGAAACATTAAAAAGATAACTATGCCTCAGCCATGCCTTGATTGGTAGTACAAGATAGGATGGGAGTGGGAGAAGATGCTTCCCCATCTAGAGAGGCATCGAGGTCTAGCATAGTTGGTTTTCCTTGTTTGTATGAAAGGACTATTGATACTGCATAGAGTCACTAGGGGACTAGGGTCTAGAGTGGCTACCAGGTGGCCTTAGAGCTTGACTTATGTGATGACACTTCCCTCTATGTGTTCTAGGTTCCTATGTTACATTTGATACATCTTTTTTTTTGTTATGATCATTTATACTTGATAACCTTATAACTACTTATTACTATTTTATCTTGGCATACCATTTCATTAGTCTTGTTTGTTTGGTTGTTTTCCTTGAGTGAGGTCTTGGTGCTATCTTCTTCACATGGTGGGAGTGGACTTCTTGGTTCCATGTGGTTAGGTGGTAGTGATTCTATTACCATTTGAGATATGACATGTGTGACTTGGTTCTTTGATAATCCTTGATGTTGCTTCTATCTTCTTGTTCTTTTCTTGGATACTTTCTCATGAGATATATATCTTCGCATTTCATTTTTTGTATGGTTAGTGATTGATATACTTTCTCATGAGATATATATCTTGCATTTTCATTTTTTGTATGGTTAGTGATATTGATTTCAGGAAATGTATATGTATTTTTATTATATTTTTTTATCCATGTCACATGTGTAGTGGAAGTTGTATTATTATGTATTCCGTGATGTATCAGTTGTACTCTATAGATTGTATCTTCGGTTATAGTGATGTAATGAAGGTATCTTACTATTAAGTTGAAATGAATATGTTAGTGTACTTAATGATTTGTGTTCTTTTTCATTGTGATTACATAAAGGACTAGGAATAATTTAATTTGCATTTTTGAATGAACCTACGATATATCATGTGATTATGTTATGAATTGTTCTTAATAGATTAATTTATATTTATTTCAAGATTCTATTTCATTGAACTCTTGAGACTTGTAATATGTTAATGAATTACATTTATGAATATGTATTGTCTTATGTTATATTTCTTCCACATTTTTATTTATTATTGATTGTAAATTCTTAAGAAAAACCTTATTCAGTAAACTTAGTAACATGTTTTAGGTTAATTCCTCTTCAGTTCCCTGGCAGGGCATTACACACTCTATGAAAACTATATATATATTTTATATCTTTCCAAGTTAGGAATAGATGAAAACCTATTCCATTTTCTCTCCATGTAGGCTATTATTTCTTTTTCAACTATCTTACCAATTTTTACTTGGATCATTAAACTACTAATCTCCTATCAATTGTTAAAATATTTTAATAATATTTAGGATCATTTATAATAAAGTTTACACCCTATTAGTGGCATAATTTTTTTTTGAAACAACATTATAGATCACAAAAGACCAATACTATTTTCATTCTCACACTTTAATAAAAGAGATGTAATACATCACCAAGAAACCCTAGAAACATAGGTTAGAACATGCACCCACACACACACACACACATTGTAATAATAGCATTACATGTGCATAACATAGATACAAAAACATAATTAATTATACAACAACAACAATTATTTTACAATTGTGCACAAGAAAAAGTATCCACACACTCACAAGAGTTCCAAGACAACCCAACCACATAACTAGAACAAAATAAACACATCCATAAAGTTGCCTAGTAAGAGATCAGAGGAGACAATAACTCACCACTTCCATAAGAGGAGACTAGGTCAATCCTCAAAATCCATATAAATAGAGATTCATTTTAAGTACCAATGGAAATGTGTTCCTATGATGATTAAGTGTGAAATGTTCATTTACCAATATATAAAACCATCTAACAATCAAATATGAATAAAAAATGATACTCCCCTTACACACTCAATGCATGCTCTGATACCACTTGATGAAGGTTACTCCCCTTATTGACTCAAGACATGCTCTGGTACCATTGGTTAATGGACACACAAACCCTTAAAAACTCACATTCAAACATAAAATAACATAGAGACAAATATACATTAATTTTTTTTCAAAAATCATGGATTGATAATGAAAATAAATATTTCACCACTCCTACAAATATGAGCTAAGTTGGCTTTCAGATATGCAAACTAGACCTTACAAGATTACAATTTCTTAAGGATGTAATCCTTTTTTCTCGAGGACCTTACAAAACTTCAACCACCTTTACAATTGATTTCCATGAGTATATATAGTGCTTCTCACCTAAGAGATTGCAAACAGAAGAAATGTGGGATGAAAGGTAGGTGCAGACAACCTTTCTATAAATATTAATGCATGATGTAATTTAATAAATTCCTAAATAATTTTATTAAATAAGGAAATTTCCACAAAATTCTAAAATGTCACCTATTCACCTTGATAAATCAAAAAGTTACAAAAAAAACTTTGTGATTATTTTTACTCTGTGTGTGTGTGTGTGTGTGTGTGTGTGTGTGTGTGTGTGTAACCCTCATTCTCCTCCAATCTTGTTGGATTCAACCCATTGTAATCCAAAAAACCTCCACCAAGATGCACCTTCATTAAACTCTACAACACCATACAAATATATCTCTGCATACCACACATCACTAGAAAATTCAACTTGAACTAACTCACCCATAATATGCAAAATCATCATCATTCTCTTTCACTTTGATAGAAAAATCCATTCCAAATTTAACATCACATGATTAATAAAAATTTACCTCTTTAGTTGCAATATCTTCTTCACAACCTCTCACTACAGCTACAAATACCTCAGGTGGGTGTTATTCTTTCTCATTCCCTTCACTCAAAGTAATCTCTTCTCCAAGCTTGGTGTCTTCTTCACTAGGTCCTTGATCAACCTCTACCACACCTTCAATTTTTTTTACTTGCTTCATGTCTTCAACAAGATATGTAACTCAATTCAATTCTTGGACCTCCAACCAAGGCATTCCACTCTACCTCTACTTCTACAATCTTTATTAATTAATCATCTTCTTCAATTTGTATTATACATTCCAAAGGATTCTCTTCTTTCTACAACCTCATTATGCTCATATCCATATTCATAAATTTTTTATTATAATTAAAATTTTACCTCAGTTTCATCCACTACTACAACTCTTCACCTTCCTCCTTTTCTATCAATAGTTTTTAAGCCGTTACAAAGACTTGCCTCTACAAAAATCACTTCAATATTAGGCTCTATACCTTTCAATAAGTATTGCTTAACTTTAAAGGTTCATCAGTCTCTTTGTATTCATCAACTTCCTCTTTCTTTGTACCACATGCATGACACTCCACTACATCTTATTTCTTTCTTGCATTCAAAATATCATTAGAAAGGTACAAATAATTACCATCACCTCCTTTTTATGAAGATCTTATCTCCTTTCCAAATCTACTGATATTTCTTCCACTTGTTTCCTCAACTCTATAATTCCAATTATTATTTCTTCTTCCTCCTTATCTCTAATTTTTCTAGAGTCCCTCTAATATTTTTTCAAGTTCGAGAATCCTAAGAATCCACCAATGAAAACTATCATTTTCCTCTTTCTCTTTTCCATATTCAAGTTCTCACAAAGCATCGACACAAATCCCCTGATCAATTCTTTTAAGCTTTGTTGTAAACTGCTTCACATTCAGTGATCTATTTACAATCTAATGAACCACTTTTCAATAATCCTCTAGGTAGATCTTATTGAAATTTTCACGTACATATGTAAAAAATCACATTTATCTACCCTCTACCAACAAATATTTCTAGAATATACACCTCTCACTTCCTCTAACCACTCTAACTTAGTGGAGGGTACTATGTACATCTTCTATCCAACTTTAATCTCTATTAGAGGACCACCAACATTCTCTCATAATATTCCACACAACCTAAGGCCCTAGTTCACACTCAAGATCTCTATCTTTGATCCCACTGATGAAGGGTGCTCCCCTTCTAAACACTCAACACATGCTCTGATACAACTTGATGAAGGATAATCCCCTTACACACTCAATACATTCTCTAACACCACTTGATGAAGGGCACCCCACTTACACACTCAACACATGCTCTTAATACCATTGATGAAGGGACAAACTGCCCTTTAAAAACTCATTTCCAAAAACAAAACAACATAGAGACAGATAGAGAATAAAAATATCTCACAAATCACTGTTGATAATGGATTTATAAATATTCCACTTCTACAAATATTGGCCAAGTTGGCTTTCAAACATGAAAAATAGATCTTACAAGCTTACAACTTCTTAAGGATGTAATCCCTTCTTCTTGAGGACATAAACAAAACTCCAACACCTTTACAATTGATTTCCATGAGTATATATTAGTACTTCCTAGCTAAGATATTACAAAAAAAGAGAAATATCAGATAAAAGGATGCTCCAACTACCTTTCTACAAATATTAAATGCATGATGTAATTTAATAAACACCTAAAGCATTTTATTAAATAAGGAAATTTCCAAAAAATTCTAAAAATTACACCTATGCACCTTAATAAATAAAAAGTTATGAAAAATAAACTTTATGATTTTTTTAATTTTCTCTTATTACATGTTCATCTTCTCTATCTATCATTTTTTTGGATGATGCAATATTGTTCTTACACCCTAGATGCTGCTGCATCACTTCCAGAATAAGAAACTAGGTCAATCCTCAAAATCCATCTAAACAAAGATTCATTTTAAGTAGAAATAAAAATGTGTTCTAATGATTATTAAGCATGCAATGTTAATTTACCAAGATATAAAACCATCTAATATAATCAACAAGGAATCAAACACAAGCTTCTTGACATTAGAAAATAAGATAACAAAAAAAATAAAGTGCAAACACCATGGTACGTAGAGACACTAAACCACATAGGTGCAGTCGTTTATCCACCAAAAATATCCTCTAGTTGCATTGTGTTAGACAAGTAGCACAAAGACATCAAAGTGCAAGTGAATACTTGAAAGTGTGCATATACTGCATCACTACATGCATACACTGATTGAAAGATGGAAATTTTCAAAGACATAAAATTCTCAAACTAGTGGCACAGAGACACTACTCTACAAGAAGAGGTGTTGATCAACGTACACAATGAAATATAGGCACATATACCAATTTGAAAGGTGCCCTTGAATTTTTTTTTTTTGACAAAACCTACATTGAATCTAATATATGGCTAAAATATGACTACCTCCACAATGGGGAATACTAAATACACATAATCAAGGCTAAATTACTTGATATAATAAACCTACACATGAATGCATAAATAATAAGAGCATGGTATTGATAAAGAAAAAGTACTAAAGGGAAGTGAAAAAAGATATAAATGAGTACAACATGATTGATAATATAGTCATTGGCTCCACTTCACCACTTCTCTGTTGATCCCCAATAGTGACTTGTCATGCCACCAATCCATGTGGACTCTCAAACCCAAACCACTTTTCTCATAAAGATAATCACAAAATCCAAGCAAGGACAAAAGTACACAAGGAAAGTAGGAATACAAAAATTCCATGCAAGTTCATACAATCATGGAATGGCATAACATAGCCCAATGCAACTCACATATAGTAAGATACCAAGTCACATACATGTAAGGTCACTAGTGAAATATAACTAGTGGTTTGATGCAAAGACTCGAGAGTGGGAGTGTTATCACATGCTACATGGCGGCCCATGTGGCTTTGATAAATCCTTCTCAAACAAGGATGATTTAATAATAAATAAAAATATCCATAGATGGCTAAGCTAACTATAACATATCAAAATTCTCAAACACAAAGATACTATGCCATATCAACGTCTTTAGACAACAAGGTAGTTCTAATAATTATTGTTAATATATTTTTTCCATTCATTTAATCATTAGTTTATTAAGAAATCTCAATGGGTTACCTTGATGACCAATTTGTGTCCCAACCCACTATGGAGAGTCACTCTACTCCACTACTCAAACACCAAAAAAATTCATCTTGTTAGAGCAACGAGGAAAAATGCAAGACAATTTTTGAGATTGTCATTGAAGATTATTTTGGTGCTATAAGAAGGAGAATATTAAATGTATAGTCAATATAGTCTATCATTGCTATCAACATGTTGATGCTTGATAAATATAGAGTATTCATGACTATGATAGTATAGTATATATGCTATGTTTACTTTGACATTATATGTTTATGTGCTTCAATTTTGGGTCCACATTTCTTCATCATTAAACACATGGATTCAAAGTTATAACAAGCTGCGTTGGATTATAGAAGTGTTTATATTAAATTTTTCATCTAATACAAGTCTAAGACGTAAAAATAATGAGGTTAAAAATCTTTTGATGGTAGTTTCTCTATTTCGTTTAGTACAAAATAAGTTCCTTTGGATGTCCACAATTTTTCTAGAGACTATATTTTTTCATGTGGTTTTGGAAAAAGATTAAGGATTGATTTAAGCATATTTTTTCCAACTGGCATCAATTTTTATTATATATTTTCCAACTTATTTGGATGAAACATGATAAGTATTTTGGATGAAATGTGTGAAGTATTTTGGAAGCCAACTTGAAACATGTGAAGTATTTTGGATGAAATATAATATAACATATTTAAGTTATCAAGCACCCAGTTTGTTGCAGGCATGAAGATTTGAAAAAGCTACACCTTACAGAGGTAGGATGTGTAGACAAGGAAAATAGCTATGGAACACTTTTTGATTTATTTCAAAGGGGGAGAGATTCAAGTGAAAAACCCCTAGTTCCTTAGGGGGAGCTATGAAAAAGATATTGATAAAGTTTTATTAAGAAGGATACTTTTGGTTTGATGGTTTTTCAATTATGTTACCATCAATTCCAAAGGGGGAGATTGTTGGAATTGTTGATGTTTGAGGTGTTTACATTCATGTTTTTTTATTGATGTCAACATATGTTTTAGTTGGATACATTAGAAGTTTCCTAAATACTAGTTATCATAGACCTACGTGCAAAAATAATAGTTGTGTACAGAAAATGTACAATATTTTAGTATATGCAAGCATCAAGTTGTGTGGAGGAAAGTATGTACACCTTATATCTAAGGTCATTGGATTTCATATTGTTATTTGCATGAGTTATAATTGTTTTGGTGAAGAGTGACTAGTAAAAGAAAAGTGACAGAGGATTATGACAGAGATGGTCTCTAAGTTTTTGGGATAACTTGAATGGGAGCATGAGTTATGCTATGAAAGCTTAAGGCATCACATAAGACACATGGGAGAAAATATTGTTAATCCTTGGGTTGCTAGGATCATGGTGATGTCATTTGTGGCATGTGGACTTGTGAAGACCTATTCGGGGATTACTAGAGGAGATAACTTGTTCAGCGGATGACGAGCATGGATTGTTGATCTTGGCACTTAAATGATGATTTAAATCTTTAATTTATTTGTTTAAGGTACCATGTGTATCTTAGAAATAGTCTATGTAATTATTTATGCATTGGAAAAGTCTTAATAGGTTGACCTAATTACTTATTGTAAATTTTATAAAGGAAAGTCATTCCTTGTAGTTTTAAAATAGATAGATAGAGACTATGAGAATGTGGATGTGATTTTTTTTGGATGTAAAGAAATGATTATTCTTGTAATGGATTTCATTGGAACTGTATAGGAAAAGCAAGTTTCTATCATTTAGTTCATTTTTACAAGTATGCTTTCATACTTCTCTTTAAAATGGATCTAGAAGGTGGGTTTAACCCTCACATTCAAAAAGTGTGATGGGGTAGTGAGTTCTTCATTTCATTCAAATCATAATAGGGTTGAAGGGACCCCTAATAGCATATTTCCTTTAAAAGGGACTTTTTACTAGATGTAATAAATCAACTTCTAATAGGGCTAGATCTCCTAACTATAATACTATATTTAAGTGCATTATTTGTGGACATCATTCCCACTGAGTTTTTTTTTCCCTTAATAGGGTTTTTTCTTGACAAAAAATACTTGTGTTATGGTGTTGTTCTTGAAGTGTTCATATTTGCATTAAGTAATTTGTTAATAATTTTAAATTTTAAATATTTGTCACACAACTGAGTCACCCCCATCTTTATTGTGTTATTCGTAACAATAATTTCTCATGAAACCTAATAAATAACACATCAAACTGTGAAATCCAAAGTGTGTTAGAGTAACAATGTCCTAATCAACTAAGAGGGGGGGGGGGGGGGGCTAAATCAGTTGATGCCAATAAAAAATTCTTTAAAATTTAATTTCAAACTTATTGGTGAAAACAAAATACTGAACTGAAAAGTAAATGTAGTAATATCACACATAAACATGAACACCAAGATTTGTTCTTAAAAAAACCCTGTTAAGGGGAAAGCCCTGATAGGGATGGTACCCAAAAATATCTACATTGAGTATAATAACCCTATTAAGAGTTATGAACCTATTAGGAGTTGAGTATTACAATAGGAAGGTCCTAGTTAAAGGATAGACCCTGTTAGGAGTCTTGTACGATGTGATCCTTGTTAAGGAATTGATCTTGCTAAGATTCCAACCCTAATAGAGGTGATAACTTTGTTAGGGGTGCACAATAGATCAACCTGATCAAGAGATTTGAGAGTTAAAGCCACCCTCAAGTTCTCCAAACCTCACAACTTTAAGGGTAAGATAATTCTTATCTAAAACTACTTTGAGCATTCAACCACTACCAAGAAAGCTCCATGTTGTGCCCAAATGCAAAACTAATATTATCCAAATAGCTACCAATGCAGCCTCAAGCTCGCATTCACATCTGCAATAGTTTTTTTAACAATTATTTTTCTTACATATTTTGTAAGGATCTCAATCCTTATATACAAGTTACAACTATTAAATCTTGTTCGACTTAAATAGGATAAATCCTATTTACAAAATACAAAGAGACCCATGCTAAGATGCACATGACACCTCTTACAATGTTACAACATAAAAGTTACACCAATTAATCATCCTAATCCATAAATCAAGCTCGCTCATCAAATTACTTGAAACATGTTCCAAGTCATCATCCAAATAGGTCTTTTCCAATACACACGCCATAGATAACATCACCTGTATGATAAAAAATTTATATGATCACAATAATCTCTCTAACCAGTCTCCAAAATGAACCTATGTTCTCTCATCATGAATTAAAAACCCATGAATGCTATCCACAAAGTTTTGCAATCAATTATATAAAAATCATAGTTTCTATCTCTTGAAAAACAATCATCAATAAATCAACCATAACTTTGTCAAATTAATTCATAAGAATGTGTGATCAGAGCTAGTGACCCATGACATCATGTAGATTCTCCATCTAACTTCCCATGTGCTAATTCATTGACAACTTCAAGGGTAAGACAATTCTGATCTAAAATTGCTTCTAACATTCAACCACTACCAAGAAAGCTCCATCTTGTGCCCAAATGCACAACTACTATTCTCCAAATAGATACTAATGCATCCTCAAGCTCACATTCACCTCTATAATATTTTTTTTTATAATTTTTTTTCTTACATATTTTCCAAGGAGCTCAATCCTTATATACAAGTTACAACAATTAAATCATGTTTGGCCTACATAGGATAAATCCTATTTACAAAATAAAAATAGACCCATGCTAAGATTCACAATAAACCTCTTACAATGTTACAACATAAAAATTACATCAATTAATCATCCAGATCCATAAATCAAGCTCTCTCATCAAATTACTTGAAATGTGTGCCAAGTCATCCTCCAAATAGGTCTTTGCCAATACACATGCCATAGATGATGTCACTTGTATGATCAAAACTTTATATGATCACAATAATATCTCTATCCATTGTCCAAAATGAACCTATGTTCTCTCATCATGACTTAAAAAACCATGAATGCTATCCACAAAGTTTTGCAATCAATTCTATGAAAATCACAATTTTATCTCTTGAAAAATAGTCATAAATAAATCAACCATAACTCTATCATATCAATTCATAAGCACGTGTGATCATAACTAGTGACCCAAGACATCATGTAGATTCTCCATCTAAGTTCCCACATGCTAATTTATTGTAGTGTGTCTGTATAATTCACTGCAACTTGTTTGCAAGCTTCTCTGTATAACCAATCAATAACATATGTTGTCATTAATGACAAAAACTAAGTGCTAGTATCGATATAGTCTTCCAACAATCTCCCAAACATATTGGAATACAATAATTCTAATCCAACTTCCAACAATCTCCCCCTTTGTAATTGATGGTAACATATGAGTAAAACCATCAACACAAAGGTCCAAGGTGCATACTCTGTCTGCTTCATATGTTTTCTTTTCTTAATATGAACTTCTTAATATCCTCTTTAAAGGCTCCCAATATTTTTGTATTGTAGCTCCCCCCAGGAGAAATCTTTCTCCAGCTTGATATTGATTGTTGTCTTCTTTTCAGCTACAAGAGGGTTATTGACACCCCCTTTCATGTACTCCCCTTGTAAAGCTAAAGGGTTGTTACATCTCTCCCCCAAACAAACTAAAGGTTTTTTCTTAGTATATCTCTCCCCCTTTGACATCAATGAAAAAGGGTGCCATAGTGTCTCCTCAAAGTAGTGCAATAGGTTCCAAACCACCTAGATATCTTCTATGTGCTCAAACAATTACTCTCATATAGGATTAAATGACTACATTCAGTCCTAAAAATAATGCTCTCAATGTATGAGGAGTGATGCATCTCTGCATTTCCTTTAGTTGTCAATAGGAAGGAATCTAACCCCAAGTCTACCTCTAAGACACTCAAAGGTCTCTTTTTTTAGTGGCTTAGTGATGATATCTGCAATATGCTCCTTAGTATTCACATACTCTATTTTCACTTCTTTCTTTGCTACCCTATCTCTGAAGAAATGATACTTTATTGCTATATGTTTTGTCTTAGATTGCATAATAGGATTCTTTGACATATTTACCATGATAGTATTGTCACAATGGATAGTGAATGAATCCTCAAGACATACTCCAATATCCTTCAATATTTTCTTCATCCATATGATTTGTGTATAATTGATTTTTTTTGTAACATACTCTAATTCTACTGTAGACTGAGTAATATAGTTATGCTTCTTGCTAAGCCACAATATCAACCTTTTACCAAGGAAGAATGTTTTTCCACTTGTACTCTTTCTATCATTTACATTCCTCACCCACTCAACATCAGTGAAAGCATGAAATGTAAATTCCTTTGATCTATCATACCATAGACCAAAATCAACTATACCCTTTATATATTTGAATATCCCTTTCATTGCCATAAAGTGAGACTCTTAGGGTCTTCTTGAAATCTTGCAACAATTCCAACTGCATTAGCAATATCAGGTCTAGTATGTGTTAGAGACTGAATAACTCCAATCATTGATATTTACTTTGTCTATGGTACATTCTTTTCTTCATCCTCTAAAGATAACGTAGGTCCAGTTACCATAGGAGTTCCAATAGGTTTACTGTCATCCATGCCAAACATTTTCAATAGTTTTTAAAGATATTTGGTCTGAGATATGAATATCCCTTTCTTACTTTGATTGATCTACAATCCAAGGAAGAATTTCATCTCCCTAATCATAGACATTTCAAATTCACTTTCCATCTCATAGGAAAACTTATTACTCATTGCATGATTTCCTACAAAGATAATATCATCAAAAAAAACTTCAACAATCAAGATACCTTCTTCATTGTTTCTTAAGTATAGATTGTTGTGATCATTTCCTTTCTTGAATCCCAAATGAATTAGATACTTATCCAATCTTACATACTAAGCTCTTGGTGCTTGTTTCAAACCATACAAATCCATCTTCAATCTAAGAACGAGATCTTTATTTCCTGATAAAGGAAATCCATTATGTTTCTCAAGGTATACTTCCTCTTCCAAGTCTCCATTAAGAAAAGTTGATTTCACATCCATCTGATATACTTTGAAATTCTTATAAGCAACATAAGCTAACAATAATGTTATTGCATTAATCCTAGCAACAAGTGCAAAGGTTTCTTCAAAATCAATTCCTTCTTGCTGTGAATACTCTTTACACACCAATCTGGCTTTGTTTCTAACAAAAACTCCTTCATTCATCTTTTTTCTGAATACCCACTTAGTACCAAACACATTTTTGTCATTAGGCCTTGGAACCAACTCCCAAGTTTTTTCTTCTGAATTTTCTCTGATTCTTCCTTCATGGATTTGATCCATGATTCATCTATGCATGCCTCATTCATGGAATGTGGTTCTACTTGCAAGATCAAGAAAATGATATTTTTTGTTTGCAACCTCTCATCTCTATTCTATGATCTTGTTTTATTTCCCTTACTATTGTCACTAATGATCTGATCCTTAGGATGATATAATTGAATATATATGGGTGTGTTCTACTCCTTCAAATCCACACTTATGCCATTTTCAATCATCAAAACATCATGAGATGCTTCATTTTCTTTATTCTCATCATCATTCTCTGTTATTTTCACATTTTTTTTATTTGCATTCACATTTTCAAATGTAATCTCACAGGGGTTAGAGTAATAATACCTTTCTCTACCCTGAAACCTTTAATCAAATCTCACATTAGCACTTTCAATCAGGTTCCTAGTTATCATATTGTAACATCTATAAGATTTTCTTCTAGTAGAATAGCCAAGGAATATACCTTCATCACTTCTAGCATCAAATTTTCCTATGAATTCATCTCTCTTAATGTAGCAGTTACTTCCAAATATTTTGAAATAACTAATAGTAGGTGTCTTACCATACCATAGCTCAAATGGTGTCTTGCATGTACCTTCTCTAATTTTTACTCTATTCATTATGTATACTGATGTATTGACTACTTCTCTCCAATGCATATGTGGAACTTTTCCTTCTATCAACATGGTTCTTTCTGCATCAAGAACTATTATGTTTCTTCTCTCAACAACTCTGTTTTGATGTGGTGTCCTAGGTGTAGAACTATTCCTCATAATAACATGCTTCTCACAAAAGGTATTGAATTCATGTGAAGTCAACTCTCCACCTATATCTAATCTCAAACACTTTATCTTCAAGCCTATCTCATTCTCAACTTTTGCCTTATAAAACTTAAAAATCTTAAATGCTTCTAATTTTTCTCTAAGAAATCCAACCCACACTATTCTAGACTAATCATCAGTGAATATGATAAAGTACATGTCTCCAAGGTATGACTTGGTCTGAGTAGGTCCACAAAGATATGTATGAATTATCTTCAACTTTTTTCTTGTTTAATATCCTTTTCTTGCAAAATTGCTTCTTGTATGCTTTCCCAAAACACATTCTCTACATGTAGTGTTAGAAGGTTTCACAATCTTAGGTAGATCTCTAATAGAATTATTGTTAGATTCCTTTACCATGTTATCAAATTTGATATGACAAAACCTTCTATGCCATTACCAACTTTCATCAATCTTTACAAAAAAACAACTGACCTCAATAGTGTTCAACTGAAATATATTACCCCTAGTTTTAGTACCAGATGTGATCAAATCTCCATTAGCTCCTCTAATAGACAAATGAAAATCCTTTAATTCCAAATGATAACCCTTATCCATAAGTTGTCCAACACTCAAAAAGTTATACTTTAAACCATCCACAAATAGTACATAATCAATGTTAGTTTTTCCATGCAAAGTAATTGATCCTTTACCAATAATCATCCTAGGAGTATTATCATGAAACCTTAAAACTCCACCTTCAAACTTATTTACCTAAATAAATCTATCCTTTTCACCAGTCATATGGTGTGGACATCCACTATCAATTATCCAATCATTTTTCCTATCAACATGAGAATATAAAGATTTTTATTCATGTACAGGATCCTCTTCTTTGATAGAAACAAAACCAAAAATATCATTGAATTCATCATCTAAATCTCCAGATCCATCACTAGCATGGTAACATTCCTTATCATTCTTGTACTTTCCATATTTGGACTTGTGCTTGGGTACTATAGTTGGACATTTAGATTGAAAATGACCAACCATATTGTAGTTAAAACATTTCAAAGGTAATTTCCCTTCAAACTTACCTTTACCTTTCTTTTCTCTCCTAGCGATCAGGGCCATGATTTTCTCATCCACTAGGTAGTGCATCCTTTATCTCTACGGTCTCAAATGTAGTCAACTTAGCCACTAAAATTTATCTGGTGAAATCCTTGTATTATGGTATTGTCTCCTCTAAGGCAAGAACTTTGGGTTTGTAGGCAGGAGTCACAGATCTCAAAATATTTTCTAAGACTTCATCTTCTATATAAGTACCTCCATTACTTTTGATTCCAATCACACATTCAGACACTCTATGAACATGCATCCCTAGTATTTCATCATCTATCATCTACAGTGTTTATTGGAATTAGGAAAGATAGGGTACTAAGAGGGGAGGGGTGAATCAATGCCCACAAAAACTTTTACTTGTAAACCTTTCATATTTATGACAGTAAACAATAATAACCTTCCAAAATAACTTGTACCTAATTGCATGTATCATCCATCCATTAAACTTGTGAAAGTAAATAGCTTGAAATCAACAATATAAAAATCACATAACACAAGTATTTTGGTAATGCAAAAACCCTTGTTAGAAGGTAAATACTATGGTGGGGATGACACCCACAAATTCTTCACTACTATAGATAGAAAAGGTTTTCTTGTTAGGGCTACAAGTTTTGATCACTTTTGGTGATCTTAACCTATTAGGAGTAACATATTAGATTAGCTATATCTACCTAGTTATAGGATTTTAACAACACTAATGAAGTGTGCACTTGGTTAAGAGATTTGCATAAGACTGTCAAGTCTACTCTATTAAGAGATTTAGCCAAAAACTCTATTACAATTGTGAGAAAGCAATAGGCAATTATCTTCTAATTGACAACTTAATTATCTAATATAGATCAATAAATACTGAATATATTTCACCTTTATTGTGATGAATCTCTACTTTGAACTGCTCGATTAGCTTGCTCTGATTCTGCTTAATCTGATCTCCATTGTATACTGTTCTGCTCTGTCAACTAATAGTCTTGAAGTTAGGCAAGTGCTTCAAGTGCTCCTTAATTCATACATCAGTTCACACCACAAATGATGCAAACATACATTTATATAGCATACTACTTTATGCTGCTTTAACAAAATTAGGTTACAAATCTTAGACAAAACCCTAAGATCTACAGAATAGAAAAATGACCTAGATCGAACTATTACATAAGATATACATTGCATTTAATGAATAACTTGACAATAAATATTCCTCGATCTTGGTAAAACATTTTTGAATCTGTTGTAACCATTTGCATAGAAGAATGTGTCATTCTTGATTACTACGCCATTTCCTATGATCATCAGTAAACATTGTATAAACTTCTCGGTGTATATTGGTGCTCAGTGTTTACTATTGCTCGGTGTCAGTGTCTGCTGGTGCTTAGTAAACTATCTAATGCTCAGTGTGTATGCTTAACTGACTAGTCTATTTTTCTTATAGTTACTGACTAGCTTCATATATGTAACTGACCAATATACTTTGATAACCTTTGATACTACTGACAACCTTTAATGCTCAATAGAGATAACAATCTCCCCCTTTGGCATTAGTATCAAAACTTGAATGTATATAGACAAAATTTTCTACATATGTGAGGCCCACCTTCGGCCCACATAGTGATCCTGTGTTATGCATATCAGCCTATCTTTTTTATTATGTTTCTTTCAGAGATACTTGGACTCTGTCGACTACTGTTATATTATGTTTGACTCGTTGGACTGTTCTTTTGATGATTCTGCATATGGGATCCATGATGTGTAGATTTGGTTTATGTTTTTATATGATGTTTTGTGAACCTGATGATCTTGATGATATTTAAATTACGTTATGGAATTTCATTTGAATTATGCAATCAAATCATGAATATTACATGCAATTGAAGTATGAGTTGAATTATGCAATTGAATGATTAATTTTCGCTATATCATATATGGTTATTTTAATGGTTTTCTTTCTTGAATTACTGATGCTGCATTTAGGTATTGCAGGTGGAAGGACCATGGAAACACATTCAGGGAAATCACATTGAACGTAGGGTAACCAGTTAAACCAAGGCCCCCTCTATTAAGAGACCTGAGGCCTCATTGTTAAGTATTTATATTCGTAACAGTAATTTGAATGATTGTGTGTTTTAATGTTGTGACATTGGACGTACCTTTCATGAAATGTTATTTTGTAAAGTTTCCCTTGACACTAATGTTAAATGTTATCAAGGTATGTCGTGTGTTGTGTGAGAGCACTTGCTAGGAGTTTTAGGGAAATCTTAGCACACCTTTTTGCCATAGGAACCATAATGCAGTTCCCATTCCCCATTTCCGATCTTATTCCTCGACATGAGTTTAGAGGGTTAATAGTGGCCTTAGGAGATAGTTTTATGCTAAATTTGTTAACCCATTCAATGTACCCATGGGTTAGGGGTATTTTCACCTTTTTAGAAGCCTAAAATTGACTTTATGACCCTTTTAAAATTTCATATTCTATCTTGAGCGAAAATTGCAACTTGCTTGATTGAACCTTATTTATGAGGTTAGGTGTGGAAGCCCTATTTAGAGGAATTTTTGGCTAAGGATGATCCATTCACCCATTCTCTATTTTTAGAGAGTTTCCAGAAAGCTAGAGGAAAAAGCTTGAAGCTTGGATTAGGGCTCAACAAAATTCTTCCATAGCTTTGGACTTGAGGTAGGAAATCATGTGCTCTCTCTGTTTTTATGAGTTGTTTGTAATTGTGATCATGTTCTTGGCTTCCCATGGTTGTTCATGGTGGTAGCTTGCATTGTTTTGTGTTGTGTTTTAAGCTCCCCATGGTTGGTCATGGTGAGAGAAAGCTTGCAAATGTGTTTTTTTTCATGTAATTGGATTTTGGGTTGTTTACTCTTAGATTCACTCACCCTTGGGAGGGAAGAGAAATCAAGAGGGGGTGTGGGAATGGAGGCAACTCCATGTGTAGAGTCTCCTCCATGTGTGGGGAAAGATGAACTTGGGTGAGTGATTTTCCCCAAGAAACCTTGCATTTAGCCTTTGTGGCAATGGGGGTATAAGGAGGGAAAATTGGCCATGTGTGCCTTGTATGTATTTGAGAAATATGGGTCCATGTGTGGCCTTGTTTTATTATGCAATGGTTATCTCCATGGTTTTGTCTACCCACACCCTACAAAGGAAATTCATGGAAATTCCTTAGTTTTCTTCTTGAGGGAATTTGGGATTTTTACCAATGTTTATAATCTTGTTGTGTTTGTGTGTGTATGATTGTATCCTGTTCATTGTGTTCTCCCCAAGCTCGGGGGTGGTCTCATGAGAGGCCTTGGATGGGAGGAGATCTCCCATGGTCTTTTCCTTGCCTTGTTTTTACTTGCAGAAATTGAAGTCAGGATGTATGAAGATGAAGATGTTAGAAATTCTTGCCTTGATGTCTTTGAATGAGGAAATCACTCCATGATTTGGATGCATTGTTGTAAATTTTATATGATGTAATTCTTCTTTCTTTGGAGCACTTGTAAATTTGTAAATTTAGAAAGGAAAATAAGAAAGATAAGCATGTTGCTATAATGATCTTTCACTGTAAAGATTGATGTATTTAGTAGATGTATTTATTATGATACTCATGTAAAGGAAAGCAAGCATCATTTTGAATATTGCAATGTTATTTTAAAATTTAGGATGATGTAAATTTCAATGGAAATATAGATAATGAAAAGTTATGTAATTCATATTATGGAAAGATGAATACTTGCTTGTCTCATAAAAGACCTTAATCTCTCTCTACCATTGAAATTACTCTCTTTATCATTGCAATGAGTTCTTCAAGTTGATAGAATTATATGTTGAATAGTTATCATTAAGATCACTTATTTGAATGAAATAGGAATATTGTAGTTTCTATTAGATGTTTTTAATTCTCTAAGAACATTGGAAATAAACTCTGTATAAATGTTTTATATCACTCTTTTAGTTCTATAAGATGGTGATGAAACAGCTATGAAATATGAATGAATTGTTAATATTAGATTTACAATTAAACTATGACACTCATGAATGAAATACTATCTAATTTCAATATCCTAAACTCCACATTCCACTTAAGAAACCATCTAATTCTCAATACTATGATCTCATAAGTTTTCAAAAAAAAAATTGACATAGAGGTGCTAAAAAAAAATAGCACTCTACAGCAAACTTAAAGAGAGCAAAATGCTCTCTGGATTTTGTATGGGAAAGAATTCCCATACAAAAATCCATCCACAGTCATATTTTATTATAAAACATGACACCTCATTGTATAGCTAATATTATAACAAATTAAATAACTAGTAAAATATCTAAACTAATATCTAATCACTCATTACCTCTTACCAACTTAATACTACCCTTACCTTATTAATTCCTCTCCCCTTTCTAGGCGCAGGTGTATGAAGCAAAGTCAATGTTTTTAATTGATAAATAATACCTATGGACAATGGAGTGTCCTTGCTAAATTAAATGCTCATCCATTCTCCTTCCCAAAACCCACGCAGGAGTTGGAGGCTTTCCAATATAAAATAAACAAAAAAAAATATATCTCTTAAACCTGCACCCCTAAACTCACGCTAGACTCTTTGAATAAAGAGAAGACGTGTAAAAAGAAAGGGCTTAGTACATGGAGGGTACATGGCCCAAGGAGATTGTAAGGCTTGTCCTTGTATTGTTTGCAGAACCTCAGAAGCCCCTCCTTGACTTGCGCTCCCTTAGGGGAATTGTTCAAAACAACATTGAATGCATTTCATCATTCCTCCATGCGTACTCCAAGGTCATTAATCTTGGGAGATAGCTGTTTGATGTGATAGAAGTGGCCATTCCTTGGGGCACGTAGGTGGAGAGAGTAGAAAAGGTTAGTTTGATAGGATGTTTAGTGTAATGATAAGGTATTTTAGTATGTAGTTAGTTTATAATTAGTTTGTTAATAAAGTTATTTTAGTGGTTAATTAAGTTTGCTAGTTAAAAGGTGTTTTATGTTATTTTGCATATATGGTTTATCATTAATATAAATAGATGTTATGTTGCCTTGTAATTCTTATATATTAATTTTTTAATGTTATTAAGTTCAATGATGTAAATATTAGAACATGTTATGTTTTATAGGTTAATATATTATAATTTATTAACTAATTAATAATTATATTAATTAATTAATATTTTATAATTATTAATATTCCTCTAGCATCCTTTATAGACAACATTGTCGAGGTTGTTCACCTGATTCATTGTAACCTCGTCGTTGAACTCATTAACCCGCATCATGATCGTAGGAACTTTATCACTTTTAAAAAAATTTGTTGGTTGTGTTTTGACCCAACTTTTGGGCATCACAACATATAACTTATATCTCTGCCATATACATATATACTTATTAAAATTTCTATTTACTCCCCCTCGGTGCATGCTCTTTTTAATATGTAGTATACATAGTTATCTATGTACATATTTGGCATAGTGACATATACATTGATTTCCCCCTTTTTGATAGTAATGCCAAATAAAAAAATTAAACTATATACTCACATCTTGTCAAAAATGTGCTGATGGGTTTTCTTCACAGACTCCAAGAGGTTTTCCCATTCCTCTTTCAAGTTGGTGAGAGTAAGGTGCTCAAGACCGACTTGTGCATGCATGTCAAAGATGTTATCCAACACAAAAAAATTTGGTGCTGCTACAAGTTGTTCCGTTTTGACAATGTGTTTCTCAAAAATCTTTAGGTATGGAAGGAGTTTTATCTGTAACTTTGTGACCTAATTTGTGATCTACTCTTCTTGTTTCTTGAGATCTGCTATCAACTGCCTAAGTTCTTGAACTCTACGAATGTTCTTTGAAAAAGCTTGTGGCTCGGTGATAGTTGCATTTGCACTGGTCTTGATTTCATCTTCCAGACCTTTGATCTTTTCACTGATCTCAATAGTGAAGGTTTCCATAGTGCATAGCTTCAGTTAGAATTGATAAATTAACTGGGTTATAGATTTTATTTTGGTTTTTACCTCAGATAATTTGACCTTGTTTATTGCCACTTCTTGGTTGATTCTTTCTACCAGTTTGTCTTGAATCTTGGATTCTTACCTTTCTTCAATTCGCTTGTTAGCATCAATGTCCAAGGCATTTATCTTCTCGGTAAGTATAGAAAGTTGATGTATAATAGGAGTATCTTCATCAATGTTCACTTCAGGTACTACCTATTGTAAGATATCCTGAACATCTGTTAATATTTCTTTGCATTTAGTTTCTTTCTTCAACTTTTCTTGTGCTACTTTTCTTGTACATAGTTCCCCATATTTTCTCAATTCCTTGAGGCTAAGGGTCCTCGGGTGACACTCAGGTATTACTATAACTTCATTTAGAGTGACCAACCCTTTTTCTTTCTTTTTCTTCTTCTTCTTCTCTGGTGCAAGGGGTGACTTCTTCACAATGGTGACAAGAACCTTGTCTTCTACCTTTGGAGTATCCTCCCCAGTTGACACACTCCCTTCCATCCTCTGCTCCTCAGTAACCTATGTGTCAGTTGACTGAGTGGGAGCCTTGGATGTGGTGTCAGGTGGGGTCACCTCAGTTGCCATAGGCTCATCTTGTGCCTTTTTTTTTGTATTAGTTTCCTCTATTCCTTCAGACTTATGTGTCTTTGCAGGTGTTTTAGTGTCTTGTTCCCTTTTAGTATCTTTATGTTGCTTGGGGTCTGAACCATCAGGTTGTTCCTATGAAATAATTTCTATTGCTTTTGCAAGTATAGGAAGCTTGCCCGGTAATGATGTAAATGCACATTTAGTGACTTGAGCTTCATCTTGAGTGTTTGATGGTGCAATATTTACATCCTCACCATCCTTGTCATCAGGATCACCATTTGTGATATCCTCAATGAGTACATCATCATCAGTTTTCTTCTTCATGTGGATCTCTACTGGATCTGGTGTATCCTATGAAATATTTATGTCTTCCTTTTGTTTAGTTATATCAATTACCTTGATAAATGATATACCGGAGTCCTTAGACTTCTTTTCTATAGTATCATTAATGTAGATACCTTTTCCTTTGGAATGTTATCTCTTTTTAGACAAATTTAAGAATGCATTTTGCTCAGCTTGTTCTTTGGATTTAAAAATTAATTTCCATAGGGAATCATTAGTCTCATCTACATCTACCATGTTCTCATCTAGTATCATCATGGATCAGTTCTTTACAACAAATATTTCTTGATGATTAGCCATGTGTTCATTAATTTTTGCTAGGCTTAGATGTGGGGCTACCCGCACTAGAGATCTTTCTCTCTTTCTCTTCTCAATGTCTAGTACATAAGCCCATTTTTTATTTATTCTGTCATCGAACTCCTTTGGTAATTTTATTTCAAATTCTAATGGAACTCTTTTAAACTTTATCATCATTTGGATGAATGCCTCCTCAATTTTTGTTTGATCCTCATTTGACATTTTGTCAAATCTGCTAAGTTCCAGATCAACAAGGTCACCGTTCTCAATTATATCTTCAATGATTTCATCTATTGACCTTACCTTGTTGCTGACCACTTTGAATTGACTAATTTCATCTTCATTTTCAGTATCCTCAAGGTCTTCTTTAACTCTTATTAGTCTTCTCCTTTTCTTTGGTGCCTCAGCTACAACCTTGGGTCCTTTCATTGCATATGTCTTTTTTGGTGTAGTAACCTTTCATTTTATTACCTTCTCTACTTCCTTCTTCTATGGTGGTGAAGCTACAGTTGATGACCTTGTGCGTGCACCTGTTTGTACTAGTAATTGCCTCTTCTTTGGAGCTTCAGTGGGAGGAACTAGTGTAGCTTCTTGTTCTTCATCAGATTCAGTTTCGTCACTATCATATGCCTTGGTAGCCAACATTAACTGACCTTTGGTTGCCTATTCAATAGGTGACTCCTTAGATAAGTCTGAATCCTTCTCAAATTTCTTAGATAAAAACTTTTTCATCTTCTTAGCCTTCCTTGACATTTTATTAATGGCCAAACCTGTCGTGATTGTAGACTTAGCTTCTTCATAGGTTCCAAACCTAGTGGCCTTGGGGTCTTTTGGTAGTGCTAGCAGTGCTTTAATAGATTTCAATTAGAAATCATAGTTCATTTCATAGCCCATAGGTGCTAGCCATTTTATTCTAGGTTCAACTGCTCTTATCATGGAATGATCTGTGTCTACTAGAAAGCAAACATCTGTCTCAAATTTCTCAACTAATTCTCATGGAATTATACTTCTTTGATTCATCTTGGTCTTAAATTATTTAAAATAATCTTCAAAAGCTTTATTCAAATCAACTCCTACCTTGTTCATCATCTTGGTAATCTGTACAATTATCAGTTTATCTATCGTCCAATTTACTTTACCGATGCCAGGGAGATACTTTCGTATATAGAAAAATAAACAAACAAGGAGTGAACCAAACTTACATGTGTTTGACTTCTTTGACCTTATAGTCTTCATGTTTTCCTATAATTGGTGCAACGATATTTCTGCAAGATCAATCTGGTGATATTTCTTCATAATTTTGTGTGCCATGTCAACTACGCTATAGGGTACGCTGTTTAATCTACTCAATTGAAATATTTTGTACCTGATCACATGTGACACAAATTTTACTTTTGGGTCTTTAATTGTTGAAATCTTCAATGCTCGTCCATCCCATGCAGCTCTAGTGTTCTTCTCAACATCATCTCCTGAGGAGCTTCAGAAAGCCTTTGCCTTGTCAGTTGTAGGATAGCCAGTAACACTACTGATCATTTTCTTTGTGACCTCTACTGGTTTATCCAACCAGAATTTTCCATCATGATACTGACTCAATATAATCCTTATCCAATCTATTTTGAAAGATTGCAGAAAGTGTATGGCACATGATAACCCTAATTTCTCAATCTGGTCATATTTTGTTTTTAGTTTTCCATCGGTGCCACACAATTGTTGATATGCCACAATAGTCTCAAAATCTCATACTTCTCCAATCTTGCAATGAATGAACTACCGTACATCTTCTGTTAACAAAACCCTATTTGGGATGCTTGAAAAAGTTCCCATTAAATCCATTTCTGATGCAATCTTGGGGTGTGATTTGTACTTAGGTTTGTCAAAATTCACTCTAACAATTAGATTTACTTCTTCCTCAACATTGTGTGATTTTCTTACGGATGATGTAGATGCCATAAATCAATTTAGGGTTTCAGCAAGCAGTAGGTTAATAAAGTGTTCGGAAGCAAATGTACTTACTTGGATTCATTGAAGAGTGATGTCGATTCAATCTATAGTAGCCTTGAATCCTTCTAAAAATCCTTTTAGCTTGAACTCTTTTCTATGAAATCTTCAGTCTTTGAGATTGCAATGTAAAAATGAACTCTGTTCCACTTGTATTTATAGACTTTTTGATATTCCGCTCAAAATTTCATGCATTAAATGCTTGACCTACTTTTTGGTTCATAACAACTATCATCTCGGTGACAACTGTAAACTTTTATCCGCTTGATTAACACAAGATTCCTTTGTTAGTTCATACTTGTGCTTGGTTAACCTTGAATAGTGATTATTGATGGGTAACCAACTCTCGGTCTAACTTTTACCGATTATGTAACTTTGCTAGCTCTTAACATATAAACCATAATGCATCTCTTTTCATGTAGATTTGGTATGTGCTGATCATATATAAGGAACTATATGTAAAATGTGATCATTTTGAAATGTCAATCCCATACATACCTATATCACCTAAAGTGGAGGTACCGATGTCACCCAATCCAGTGGATGAGGTTTCATTGACAACATTACTTGACTCAGCATTCTCTTTAGATTCCTTCTTCCACATAGTGTTCCTTATCATCATGATATCTACAATAGTGTTTCCACTCTCAAATACATGATTTTTCTCTGGTGCTCGGTCTCTACAGTCCTTTCTTAAATGACCGACTTTATGACAATGCATACATGCCATTATATTTCTTTTGTAGCTTCTTGATTTTCCAACCCATCTTTTCCTATTACAATTCGCTACAATGTGCCCATATCTACCACATGCAATAGAGTTAGCCCATGTGTTGTAATCCAAAATATAAGAGTTATCTTGTCTCTTCGGTTGATAAGGCTTGCACTATGTTTTCTACTTAGGAGTCCATACTTGTTTCATCTTAGCCTTACACTCTTGTGTAGTGTGTCCATGTTTATTACAAGTATAGCATATTTTCTCCACAGTAGTATTATTATCAATATCATTCTATTTAGCTATACACTCATAAGCTTGGTGACCATACTTACCACAATAATAACAATATCCATTGAACTTAGGAGTGACGGGAGGTTTCCCTTGTGCTTTTCTTCTACACACATTAGATGTATGTCCTTGTTTTCCATAGTGATAACATGTCAAAACTTTAGGTCTTTGATGTTGATTGTTGTTGACTTGTTTAGCTTGATGTGATGATTCTCCTTTGTCGGTATAGCCTATCCCAGCTCTACTCCCAAATCTTCTTTGATTAATCAGAAAGCCATCAATCTTCTAAGAACTGTCCTTAACCAATTTCTTCATTTCATAGTGTTGCTGCAAAGTTTTCACTTTATTTCTTAGATTCTCATTCTCCTCTCTAAGTCTTGCAACTTCTTCAAGATTTCTTGACAATTTTCCATTTACTCAATTGACTTCTTGATTCATAGTCATCATTTGATTAGATACTTGAAAATGGCAATCGGTGGTTCTTTGTATTTTACTTTCTTTTGCTTGAAGTTGTTCAGTCATTTGTCTTTAGTCATCAATAGCTAGATTCCTTTCTTTCTCTACTTGTCTATAATTTTTCATTGTCTCTACCATTCTCACCATCTGAGATTCTTGACCAATTTGCAGTGCTTTCACTTGTTTGGTTAAATGTTGATTCTTTCCAGACAAGTCATTGATTATGCTTTTAGATCCATCACAAATACTTCCAGAACTAGATCCAACATGATCAAATATATCATCAATTTCTTCTTCATGGTAACCAATCTCATTTTGTAGAATAGCTAGGTTCTTCCTTTCAACCAGTAATTTCTTCAGTCCTTCCTTGGCTTGCTTTTACTATTCAATAAACATCTGCATCTGAATCTTCTGATTCTCAATAGTCTTTTCTAACTTTTACCTCTCCATGAATTATCTCTTTACCCTTCAGTGGTTAAACTATCCAATAAGAGAATTGAGCTCTGATACTAATTTCTAGAATTAGGAGAGATAGGGTACTAAGAGGGGAGGGGTGAATCAGTGCCCACAAAAACTTTTACTTGTAAACCTTTCAGATTTATGATAGTAAACAATAATAACCTTCCAAAATAACTTGTACCTAATTGCATGTATCATCCATCCATTCAAATTGTGAAAGTAAATAACATGAAATCAATAATATAACAATCACATAACACAAGTATTTTGGTAATGCAGAAACCCTTGTTAGAAGGTAAAAACTGCGGTGGGGATGACACCCACAAATTCTTCACTACTGCAAATAGAAAAGGTTTGTCTGTTAGGGCTACAAGTTTTGATCACTTTTGGTGATCTTACCCTATTAGGAGTAACATATTAGATCAGCTAAATCTACCTAGTTATAGGATTTTAACAACACTAATGAAGTGTGCACTCGGTTAAGAGATTTACATAAGATTATCAAGTCTACTTTGTCAAGAGATTTAGCCAAAAACTCTATTACAATTGTGAGAAAGCAATAGGAATTTATCTCTTAATTGACAACTTAATTATCTGATACAGATCAATAAGTAATGAATATATTTCACCTTTACTATGATGAATCTCTTCTCTAAACTGCTCGGTTAGCCTGCTCTGATTCCGCTTAATCTGATCTCCACTGTATACTGCTCTGCTCTATCAACTGATAGTCTTGAAGTTAGGAAAGTGCTTCAAGTGCTCCTTAATTCATACATTAGTTCACACCACAAATGATGTAAACATACATTTATATAACATACTACTTTATGTCACTTTAACAAAATTAGGTTACAAATCTTAGACAAAACCCTAAGATCTACGGTATAGAAAAATGACCTAGATCAAACTATTACATAAGATATACATTGCATTTAATGAATAACTTGACAATAAATATTCCTCAATCTTGGTAAAACATTTTTTGATATGTTGTAACTATTTGCATAGAAGAATGTGCCATTCCTAATTACTATGCCATTTCTTGTGATCATCGGTAAAAATTGTATAAATTTCTCGATGTATACTAGTACTCTGTGTTTACTATCGCTCGGTGTTGGTGTCTACTACTACTTGGTAAACTGTCTGATGCTCGGTGTATATGCTTAATTGACTGGTCTATTTTTCTTATAGTTACTGACTAACTTCATATATGTAACTGATCGATATACTTTTATAACCTTTGATACTACTGACAACCTTTAATGCTCAATAGAGATAACAGTGTCTCCATCTTTGTTCTCCAATTTTGCAACTTTTCTCGCTTAGTGTATTCATCTCCTACATAAAGTGTAATTAGTCTTTTCCAAATCTCACTTGACTTTGTTAGATCTTTGATCTCTGTAAATTCACAATCAAATAATGCATTAACTAAAGCTTCCTTTGCAAAAACATTGCACACAAATATTTTTCTTTCTTCTTCAGTAGTAGTAACTATCTTAAAGTATTCCTTCTTTATGATGGACACATCTTTCCAGGTAATGAGCCAATATTCCAATCCCATGCACATCAGATGATTCTTCATCTTCTCATTCTATATGTCAAAATTATTTGCATCAAACTTAGGACTCTCGTTCTTGAATAAGGCCATTCTAATCTTTACCTCACGTTGTTAATCTTCCTGACTGGGGACCAAAATATATGATACCATTTGTTAGAATAACAATGTCCTAATCAACTCAGAGGGGGGGGGGGTGAATTTGTTGATACCAATAAATAATACTTGAAACTTTAACTTCAAACTTATTGCTGAAAATAAAATAATGAAATGAAAAGTAAATACAACAATAACACTCATACACACGAACACCAAGATTTGTTCTCAAGGAAAAACCTATTAAGAGAAAGACCTCGGTTGTGATGGTACCCACAAATATCTTCACTATGAGTATAATAACCTTGTTAAGAGTTTTGACCCTATTAGGAGCCGAGTATTACAATAGGTAGGTCATGATTAAAGGCCAGGCCCTATTAGGAGTCTTTTACAATGTGATCCCTATTAAGGAATCAACTTTGCTAAGATTCTAGTCCTGCTAGAGGCAATAACCTTGCTAGGGGTGCACAATAGATCAACCTGATCAAGATATTTGAGAGTTAAAGCCACCCTCAGGTTCTCCAAACCTCACAACTTCAAGGGTAAGAGAATTTTGATTTGAAAATTCTTCCAACATTAAACCATTGCCAAGAAAGCTCCATCTTGTGCCCAAATGCACAACTAATTTTCTCCAAACAACAAACAATGCAGCCTCAAGCTCACATTCACCTCTGCAACAATTTTTTTTACAATTTTATTTCTTACATATTTTCCAAGGATCTCAATACTTATATACAAGTTACAACAATTAAATCTAGGTCGTCCTACATAGGATAAATACTTTTTACAAAATACAAATAGACTCATGCTAAGATGCACATGATACCTCTTACAATTTTACAACATAAAAATTACATCAATTAATCATCTAGATCCATAAATCAAGATCACTCATGAAATTACTTGAAATGTGTTCCAAGTTGTCCTCCAAATAGGTCTTTTCCAATAAACACACCATATCTAATGTCACATGTACAATCAAAAATCCATATGATCACAATATTCGCTCTAGCCAATGTCCAATAGAAACCTATGTTCTCTCTTCATGACTTAAACAACCATGAATGCTATCCACAAAGTTTTGCAATCAATTTTGTGAAAATCACAATTTATGTCTCCTAAAAAATAGTCATCAGTAAATCAAATGTAACTCTATCAGATCAATTCATAAGCATGTGCAATCACAACCAGTTACCAAAGAGTTCACATAGATTCTCCATCTAATTTTTCACTTTCTAATTCTCTATAGTGTGTCTATACAATTGTCTGCAACCTATCTACAAAATTCTCTAAATAACTAGTCAGTAACATGTGTTTTCACCAATGACAAACATTGAGTGCCAACATCCACACAGTCTTCCAAAAATCTCTCAAACATATTGGAATGCATCAAATCCAATCCAAATTCCAACAAAGTGAAAATCTAACACTAAAATTAGAATAGAAATGTTATAAGTTTAGTTAACCAAAATTTATAAATAAAGATGAGAAACAAGGTGACTAAACATATTTCATATTGTACATTAGGAAGGAAAATGACCCAAAAGGCTTAAGTAGTACTTAAATACTAAGTAGTTGCATTGATCCTTTACTAATGAGGAATGAATATGTTTATTATGGGGAACATGATTGACTAATGCAAGAAATAATGATAAATAGGAAAAAATGACAAGTTTCAGAATACTTAGAATAGCAAGAAACAAAGAGTAAACTACATGTAACAAAAAGAAAAACTTGATAGTAACACTAACATGTGATTTCTATTTAAAGATGAAATGTAGGGAAGAGGTTTCCTAGGGAATCATTTTATTGAGAAGAGGCTGAAAAATATGTCATATTCCTAACACTTTTAACTAGAATTAGTTATGGACTATTTGTTAGATCCTGTACTTTCTAGATTCAGTCTTGATGTGTTCACCACCTATTCTTGCAAATACAAAAATGGGAAAAATATTGGGTCAAAGGGGTTTTCCTTGGTAAAACACTAGTTGAGGAATCAAACTTGAAATAGAAATGAAATATCTTGAAAGGAAAGCATGTAAATGTATGGTAAATAATAGATCTACCTTGTAAATACCTCCATAAACTATTATTGAGATTGTTATGTCTATGAAGATTCTTATATATAGTTCTATATTGACTTGGAATATTTTAATCAAGGATTCCTTTCCCAAATGCATAGATCCACGAATACTCCTCAAAGATCTTCAATGTTATTATGCTTGAATGGGTTGTTTCCTTGAAGAAATGATGGAAGAATGAATGTAGATGGACAAAATATATCTTACAAGTAGTGGTTGCTTTTGCATCAAAAGATTGACCTGAAAATGCCTGATACAAACACTAGACTTATAAAGGACACATGAGGCTGTTAAACCATGTCATGAATCCTGAGGGGAGTACTAACCATTTTTCTAACAATCTCCCCCTATGGGTTACCCAAGGGGATTCAAACCTATGACCAAGCTCTAATACTACTTATTACAAGTAGTGGTTTTCGTTGCACCAAAAGATTGACCTGTTAATGCCCGATACAACCACTAGACTTATAAAAGACATAGGAGGCTATTAAACAATGTCACAAATCCCGAGGGGAGCACTGACTATTTTACCAATATGATTTTGGTGCCTTCTTGATAATTTTACATTTCCATCATGAGAGAGACGCTTTCTACAACGGAGAAGAATGCATTGAAAATGAATTCTTGAATGCTTGTCTTCAAATCTTGAGAATTCTCTTGAAATCTTGATTATGAATTATGGATGCTTGATTGTGGATGTTCAGATGAGGAGAAATAAGTTTCTTTTTTTACACACCTAAAAATCATTCATATTAATTAAATTTTTTTAATTAATAATCCCTATGACATCGTGATTAATTTTAATTAATTAATCATTTTTCTCATATTCCTCTACCTATTTAATTATAATTATTTAATTAAGTCAATTTCACTATATAAAGTATTGAAATCTAATTTACTCCCCTCTCTAATGTATTTTACTTAGTATTACTACACATCCCCCCAGATAGCCCTTTTTGAGTAAATTTCTATTTATTTAAATCCCTCCAAGTTCTAATATTCCTCCAAGCCTGGATTAATCTAAAGCCAATTTGAATTAATCTAAATCCCTACCTAAAGCCTAGATGACACCCATCATCTCACTTTATAAACCTACCCTCTGACTTAATCATTCCTCTAATCTCACTTAGAGAGTGATTCCTAACCTCATTAGCCCTAAAGGATTTCTCACACGTGTGAGAAACTCTTCCCAAGGAAGCCACCAAAATTTCTTAAATACTCCATCTCCTCTCTTAAAATTTTTTCCAATTTGCTCTTCCCCAAAGTTTCTCACACATGTGTGAGCAACATTGAGCCACTGAACCTTAAATTCCCATCTTGTCTCAACTTGACCTTTCAAAAATAGCCATCCCTTCTAAGCCTATGTGGCTCCTATGTGGATTCCACATAGGTGACATCTCATAAAATCACTCTCTCCCCTCTCAAAAATTTATAAATAGAGGCCTCTCCATGATAAATTCATCTTTCAACTTCATGCATTGTTATCATGTTAGTTTAGCTCTAGAATTATATAGCCTTTTAGCATTATTTGTTTACTTTCTTGCTTTCAAATTCTTAGCTCACATACCATAATCCTAAATGATAAATGAATCATGTTTTTCTTAATCATTGTTATTTCCTTTCAATCTAAATAACATATCATGTTTAAAGGTTAATGAATTTCAAATCTTGTATAGAATTTCTAGTTTAAATATTCATCTTCATCCTTTGCATCTCTTGGAATCTTAGGGGCAAAACTAGTTCTCAATACTAGTTTTTGTGCAGTTTTTGGATCTCCTTGGATTGCATGTAGGCTTAATAATCTTATCATTGCATTGGGGATCCACTCATAGTGTTTGGAGAGCACATCAACATTCTCCTAAAAAGAGTAAATCAAACAGGGCTTGGGTGCTCCCATTTTGGCTCAATCAGAGGTGGTGTGTTTAAAATTTCTTATTATATGATGCATGCATGTTTTTTACTAATTTTTTAGTGTCTACATGTGTTCCTTATAGGTTAGGCTCAACATATCTACATTTTGGAATGGTCAGTGGGACACCCACCACACAAACTTGCTCCCTTTTTGAAGGTTTTCTTCAACCATTTCTGAAACTCTGGCAAAGCTCGTACGAGTTTGTGAGAATCATAGTACAATAAAAATGATATGGCCCTATTTAATTGTACTACACATGCCCAATAATAATACTAAACATGCCCAATACTCGTATTGGACCTTTCTGCATTTTGACTGATCTTTGTTTGCATTCTTTCTGACATAGTTTGCTCGTACTATAACTCATGTATACTCATACAAAACATGGTATATACTCATACTACAACTCTTTGTTAGGTTTTTTCTCATACTATTTTGTATTTTTTCTTGTATGAGTCTTCACACAAAAGTATTCCGCTCATATTATAAACAAAGAGAAAGTTTAGGGCCTCAAATCTTAATGTTTTTGGTTTTTGGTGATTATAATGGTTTTATCTTATCCTTGACCATCTTCTTTGTAGGTTATAACATGTTTTTTAGGGAATATAAAAATAATAACACTTTTCAAATCCATGAACACCTCAAACTACTACCACTTTTTTTGTAGGGTGCTAGCCAAAGAATCACTTGAAAAACAACTAATCTATCTATCTTGCAGGTTGTCTAGGAGATGCAAACAAAATTTGTGTCTTCATTAATCTTTTTCTAGGCTTCTTAATAAAAGTTCACTTGTAGTGTTTTTTCAAGTGGTAGGGGATTATGCTCTTATCTTATTGAGACAATTAAAAACCTAGATCCATTTGGCATTATACTTTAATAGGAACTTTGGGAATTCACAAGCGTGTTTGACGTGTTTGGGAGAAAACAACATTTGAGAGGAGAGTATGATATTTTCCCCTTGAGGGAAAATCATAAATATAAACTCCTCTCATTTCCAATCCATGATTTTCAATTTCATCCTTTAGATGGGCCTTCTAATGAGGTAAAAAGCACCTGAGAATGACCCACGTGAGAACGAGTTGATAGCCCACCACTTCAACTAATGTTAATAAAATTTTGTTTTGGGGGTTAAAGCCTCAGAAGAAGGATGACATTTGGGCTTATACTTAGCTCTCACCTAACACATTATTACTACCTCATACTCTAAATCACATTTACATGACTATTTGTGCCAAGGTGCTTTGTGGGGCTATATGCCTAAATTGTGCTTGTGTGGACATAAAGAGTGTGTTCAAATGGAGATGACATTAGATAGAAGCTACTTGATTCAACCCAAAAAGTTTGATAATCTAAGTGCAAGGAGGATAGTAAGCTCCCCAAGACACTCTCCATATTGTGCCTTCTTGAGCATTTGGATTCAGATAATATGACATCATGACTGGAGCCATTGCGTGCTTGATGATGGTCATACGCTGATTATCTCTTGAAGTGTACCCAAGTCTATGAGTGAGGGTTTTCATACTCAACCAACTCCTTAGGGTAGAAAGTGTGCTTGAATTTTTGTGACAAGAACATATAAAAACAAACACATTCTAAGAACATTATCAATTTTTTTGTCACCATTGCTTGTATCCTGCAATGTTTCTTTATCCCTTTCTAAATTGTTTTCAAGACACATGATTGTTATCTTTTGGTTTGAATACTTGAATTTGGGTCCTTTTCCATTGGAGAAGAAATAAAATTGAAAATCCCAAGTGATCTAATTTATCCAACACCTTTGAACCGAAGTTCTCTCCAAATCATTTTCTGCAAGCATTAATCAACCTAATCCAATCACTATCCTTTTGAGATATGACCGATTCAACAAAGCACAAGAAAGAGAAGTTACCTATTTCCTATGTTTATCAAGAGAAGAAGATTACTGAATGCAAACTCAAGGATCATCAACCTACCATCAATGCAATCAAAGAAGAGATACAGTATCAAGATAAACTTGATAGAGTAACCTACAATGCAAAGGTCATGTATTTTGGAGCAATTTTGCAAATCAATCATCATTTTGTTACCCTTGAAAGTGAAGACTAGTTGTCTCACTGTATAACACATCGTTTCGAATCTCACAAAATTTTCTCAACATCCTTACATTCTTTTATCATAGATCATTATTTATAATAATTTTCATCATCCCCCTAAATTAGTATCATTTAAATCAAATCCATGGTCCCTAATCTAAAAATCCAAACAAAAACAATTTTTTTTTTAATGTAAAATCTAAAATCCAAATTCAATCTAGCCCATCTAAATCTTCACCTAATGCCTTATCCCTTTTGAGTTTATCCCATCCTTATCCTAACTAAAAACCATCTTATAGCTTCACCCTCTAAATAAGCATTGTCTAGGGTAGCTCGTACTTGTCTTTATAAGCCTCATCATCTTGATCTAAAGGTTGGCTTTCATTGACAAGGATCCCATCTTCTAAAGATCATAAGTCTATCTAAGGTTGACAATCCCATCAATCTTGATCCAATACTAGGAAATAGCAATGCATTCCCATTTGGCACTAGGCAACCCTTATCTCTTAGGACATCTCCATCATTCCAATCAAATCATGATCCAAGCATCCTTCGATCCATCTAGGTTCATCTCAATCTTGCATCTATCCTTAAGTCTCCTTAGGAATATCCTACCCCCCATCCTTAGATATCTTTAAAAACATCTTGCATTTATCCTCATCTGCATCTTCATTTCTTCATCCTAGGACTTGCATTTCATGCCTGCTGAGACACGATTAAAGGCATGAAATAATATGGACCCCAATTTTTCCACTAGCTCATCTAATCCTTACAATCCTAACAATGTGATTGTAACATATGATCCCTAATCACACACACAAATCAAGAATGTGTGGGAAGATCTAACCGAGACACCTACCACATTTTCCATGGAAGAGTTTATGATTCATCCTAGCCATTCCAAATGGTTAGTGCAATAATTTCCAAGAATCATCTTGCTATATTTTCTTATTATTCACAAGAGGGTACTCCCATTCCACAAAAACTCCAACACTTTAATCCCGTAAAGCCTTATATCACCTTCTATATAGTTGTGCAAAAGATCCTCAATCCTAGCCACTAAGTATCCTAGGTGGCCTCACCCAATCCTCATCTATTGAAATATAACACCACCTTCTCCAGAGTACAAATAATGACACAATCAGATCCCTTTGCTATCATGGGACCACCACCTCCACCCACAAAATTTCAAGCTACTACTCAGACACAAAACATCACACCAGCACCAATTCTTCCTCCTACACAAATCTCCACACAAGAAATACCTCCACCATTCATAAGCCAAGACTTCTCATTAGCATCACACTTCCAGGGGGAAATGCAAGTACCTCCTTCCACCACACAACATGCCTTCACACAAGCACCTATCCCACCTATCACTTAGCTTTCCTTTGCACTAATATCCCTTTCGCCTTTCATCTCCAACACGCAAGCCTAACAAATTTCTTTCACCAATGGGATGCCATTCATGGGATCTCAAAATCCCTCATCCACATCCCAAAATCCCACCATCACATTCACATTCCCAAAAATCTCTGTATCACAATCCATTGTGAGAATAGGATCTTCTTAGGGCCTCACTCAAGTGCAAATGCATGCCTTAGGGGTACAAACACAATCATCCAATTGCATAAAACCATAAGGAGTCTTTCCTTTTACAACACAATCACCACTACAACCTCCTCATCCTACATCTATGCCCACATTAACAAATTATCTATCCATACTAGTAGTCATCTCTCAAACCATGTCACCACTACAGCTTCAAAGTTCCTCTCATCTCACTAGCTATCTTGGACAACCACCTCCTACCACCAGCTTCCAAGAAACCACTCAACCCCTCACAAACATGGACATGCACCCCACATACATAGATCAAGCCAAAATAAAAGTGTATCATCAATCCACACCATTCTACCAACCTCCCCCACAACAACTATACTTCCCTACATATAAACAACATCCCCTGATTCCCTAGCAACAAAAAGAAACACCATATCCTACACAAAAGTACACATCTTCATTCTAAGAACAATACATCACCTAAAAATTCCTCATATTCCATTATAGCCCACCTACATATCTAGAGAACCCCCCTATCCAATCCCATAATATGCCCCACAAATCCCTCCATATTCTCCTACGCCATCAAACCCCTTTCCAATTAGAGTACCCAGTCCAATGCTTGTCAATTCAGAATGGGAAGAAATGAAGAATGGTCTCAAGGAGCTCATAGCTAGAATTAAAATAAAGACTTTGAAATTTGAAGAGGCCTATCCCTATCCTTTTGATAGATCTATCACAATGATTCCCTTTCCCAAGTATTTCAAGCTCCCAAATTTGATAAATATCAAGGGAAGGGAGATTCAGTCAGTCATGTTAAATAATTTTACATGACTTGTCAAGAGGTTTCCTACATAAAAAAATTTCTCATGCTCCTCTTCCCCAAAATCTTGGGAGTAACCTCCATCCAGTTGTTCTACAAAATACCTTATGGATCAATCACAACATTTGCAGAACATTCTAAGAAGTTCATAGTGAAATATGCATGCAATGTCAAGAAAAAGATATCCCTATTGGACCTATGCAATTTTAAAAAAAAGGGAGGTGAGAGCCTAGCCGACTACCTAGAAGGATGGAAAAGTATCACCACGAGACTGCCATACCAACTGCCAAAAAAATATCTCACCAAAATCTTCATTGATAATTTGCATCCAAAGTTATCCCACTTCATGTGAATGAATTGCATTAAAACCTATGAAGACATCAAGGGAAAATTAATGTATATCTAAAGAGGCCTCTTAGATGATGTTATAGTCAAGCATTATAAAGAAATCTTGCAAGACAAACCCAGTAATGACTAATCCTGGTATTGGAACAAGAATAATAACATCGTCATAGATGGGGCCACCAACATCAAGCATGTCCAAATTATTGTGTCTGGTCCTACACCACCCAACAACTGCATACCTACAAAATCCACCAACCAACCAACCAAAAACCCATGCAACACTATCAAAACCAAGCTAGCTAGGCCAATGTCATATCTTTCACCCAAGGTCAAAACAAGCCTCACATCCAAAAGAATCAAACACACACATTCACCTCCCTCAAGGAACCTTTGGACGTAATCTTTCAGCATATGACCAATGCCAACCTAATTGTCTATTCCCAAACCTATTCATTTGATGAATCAACCCCCAAGCCAACATGGTATAAACAGAACAAATACTATGACTATCACCATTTTAAGGGACACGCCACCATAAAGTGCACGAGACTCAAGTACTACATCCAAGATCTCATTGAAAAGAAAGAGATCACAGTGGATGCACCTACCCAACCTATACCCAATGCCAACTTGTAGATTTATCAAAATGTGTTTCCACAATAGAACATAGGAAATAACACAACCAATGCCAACCCACCACCCCATAAACCAAGAAAAGGCAAGAAGGGTGACCACACTAATTGAAAAGACTATACTAATGCTTATATCAACTATATCAAGTTTGTTAAATGCATATGTTGAAAATTTGGCTGAGTTGGTTACATAGATTTTGTCATTATGGAAACATATGATCTACATGAAGATTGCACAGGTCAGAGAGATAGTATGTCAGAGTGCAATGCAAATTGTCTAAGTATGAGACAATGTGTTTTTACTAGTGAACCTGAAGACAATTTTGATTTGTGATGTTGATTGGAGTAAGTTTAGTGCTTGCACCCTTGAACATAGACTCTATGGTGACTATTGTAGACTCACCTTAGAGTTCAAGTTAGTACGACATGTATGGAAGAAGTTATGATAGTTTTACTAAAGACAATGTTGAGCAGACAGGATAGAATTTGAAGATAGAATTGATAAAGACTTAAGGGATCATTTTGTTTATCAAAATAATGACTTAACAATATAAAGGGATGAAATCCTAGATGTTAACCATTGGATAAAGATATTTTTTAATATGATAGCCGACTGGAAAGTTATTAATCTTAGAAACTTGTATAAAGATATGTAAAAATGTAATGTAAAAGAGCAGTGATATATATGCGAATGCAATAGCAAAAGTGAAGAGAAACAAAGAGATATTGATGCAAGCAGTATAAGGTTATGTACCTTGACCTATTTTTGTAATCAGTGAATATTGTATATTACTTGTTTGGGCAATGGGCTCATCTGGTAATCACATTTTGTACTACCAACTCCTAACAGGGTTGAGGCTTCTAACAAGGCCTATAGTCCCTTAATCAGGACTAAGACACTATATGGATGTAATAGATTCCTAACAGGGTTAACATCCTTAACAGGATACTTTTGATTAGTGGATCTTTGTGGGTACCATCCCCACTGGGGTTTTCCCTTGGCCAAGGTTTTCTCAAGAACAAATAATGTGTTATGAGTTCTTTAGTTTTATTTCTATGCATGTTGTTTATCTTTCTATGTTATGCATGTGTTAAGATAATCTGTTATATCCATACTTGGGAAAAATTTAAAGTTTTTAGAATACTGATTCACTCCCCCTCTCAGTATTCCCTATTTCTAACAATTGGTGTGAGAGCTTAGTTACTTGGAAAAGAATCATTCAAGGAAAGCCTAGCAGCTTGAGTAAGATCCCTATGGATATGGATCAGCTACAGAAGAATCTTGAAGAAGCTCTTGAATAGATTGATATGCTTACTAAAGAAAGAGATACTCTGAAAGGAAAATATGATGATGCAAAGAACCTCCTTGAGAAACTGAAAAACAAGTTGGAAGATCTAAAATCTGAAAAGGAATCCAAAATTCATATTGAAGATTGTGATGACAACTTAGAGAAAGAAAATAAGATCCTTAAACATGAACTAAAGATTGAAAATCTAAAGCTAAGTCTGAAAGATGGAAATGGCAAGAATGAAGCAAATCTGAAATCAGAGAATGAAAATCTTAAGCTTGAAAATGAAGGGCTAAAATCTAAACTTGGTAAAGTAACATCTGAACTTGAGAAAGTTAATTTGCAGTATGTTGAACTTGAGAAATACAATACAATTATGAAAGGAGAACCGATTCAATCTAAGCAACAACTTGAAAGACTATATTCAACTAGTGAGAAGATTGATGAACAGATATCTTATCAAAAACCATTCTATGATAAAACTGGTCTTGGATTCAACACCTTTAAAGAAAATGAAGAAAGCAAGGAATCGGATCTGAAAATATCTGAAAGTATAGATGAGAAGAAGTCTAATGAGATTAACAAATCTAAAGATAAACCTAAGGAAGAAGAACCACCTAAGCAAGAGGAATCACCTAGAGGTATGCAAAGAGAATTCAAAGGTAGATATTTTTCTTGTAATACTATTGGTCATATGAAGAGAGATTGCACAGGTAAGCAATTTAAACCTCTTAATGGTTATTGTTATAATTGTCATGGTTTTGGACATAGAGCTATTGAATGCAGAAAAAATAAATTTGTTGAGAATAAAAATAATAGTAGAATGTTTAGAAATACTAACCATGCAGATAAGAAACCTACTGAAGATATGAATAGAAGAAATGGAGTAGTATGTGATAGATGCAACAAGGTTGGACACATTGCTAGAAATTGCAGATCACTGATCAATCAGCCTGGACCAAGATATGGAAACAATGGAATAGTTTGTCAAATATGTAACAAGATTGGACATACATAAAGGTTTTGTAGAATGAACAATAGAGTTTTTCATACCAATCCTAACCCTAGAAGTCATGCAAGAAGAAATGAAGATGGAAGCAACAGTCAGAAAGGATGCTATAGTAATTCAGATGAAGTGAAGTTTGTTAAAAGCACAGATCAAGGAGACATATTTAGCACTAAAGGCAGTCAGAAAGGTGAATTATTAAATGGTAAGACTGAACCTTTACCTGACCTATCTCAAAGTACTTAATTCATGAAAATTACAGTAGAATAGGAACTTAGATTAGTGTAGGAATTGATATATGATGAATTGAGTCTTGCATAGTTAATGAAAGGTATTATATGATGTTCTAATGCTATGGTTAAGAGCACAAAGAAAAATATTATGTTTTGTGAGATCACAAGAAGTTTTAAGTTTTGCAAGTTAACAAAATCAGCTTTTTGGAAAGAAGTAGCAAAAGAATTGAATACGATGTCAGATCTAAGTAAGATTGAATTAATAAAAGGTTAATGAATAGATTATTCAAGATGGAAACTTTAAAAAGATGAACAAATATTATGATCTCTATGATTATGTAGAAAGACTGAATCTAGAAAATGCAGTGGTGAAGCATATGATTCTATCTGATAAGAAATTTGATACAATTCCAGGTAAGATACCTAATGACTTGTACAAGAAACTTGTAAATAGGAAGAAGTGAGCATCAGAAGAAGATATAGCTATTAGAGAAGAGCTTGTAAGAAAACTTTTTTTTGTGAGAGATAAAGTACACTTCAATTAGATTATGAAGGATCTACTCACCCATTTGAGAACCAAGAAGAGAACTATTCAGATTATGGGTGGTAGATATGAAGAAGTTAATGTAGAAATAGAGCAAGCAATCATTAAGGTCATGTCAGAGAAAGCTGGAGAATCATCAGTTGCAACAGAATTCAAAGATCAAGTAGAAGAACAAGAAAAAGAGGACATTCCCTCTCCACCAGCCATAAATATTGAGGATGAAGTAATGAATGTTGAAGGAACTAAGATCACCTTGGATAGTGATGATAACTTATTCAAGAATCTTGAAAACATTGTTGACAATTTGGATTTTGAAGAGTAGGAGACTATCAAAGGAGAAGAGAAGACATAAATCAAAGTTGTAGAACCTAAAGTGATAGAGAAACAAGTACCTATTCCCACTCTAGAAGAAATCAGTCTTACACCTGAGACTAGCAAGAAATCTCAGATTGGTTCTATGATTGAGAATTTGGGAAAGGAGATAGATGATGGTGATCAGATGGAATTGATCACATCTTTGAACAAGATCATCGGTAAGAATAAGAAAGTAAAGAGTCTTGAAGGATGCCTGAAGGAGCTTACTAAGAAGTTACAAGGTAGTATTACTACACAAATTGCAGAAGATGACCCTCTGGAAAGAGAAAAGAAAGTAATGAATACTTTTGATAATGAGTTTACAAATCTATCTGATATAGCAAAGATGAAAGCTCATGCAACTTATGAGGCCAAAACACTTTTGAACATCAGTCAGAATATCAAGAATGATATCAATAACCTTGATATCTGTATAAAGGACTTAAGAAAGAATTTAGAAAGAGGAAAACCTTTGTACATCCAGTGTACAAAATCAGAGAACTTGGTAGCAGAGGAAGTTCAAAATATGAAGATGAAGGAAGTAGAAATTGAGAATGAGACAAACCTTCTTTCGAGCCCCAATGTGAAGGTATTTGATGTTGAGCAAAAAATTCACAAGATTTATGATGAAATGAGAATTTTGCAAAATGAAAAGGATAGGAAGCTGAAGAGATTCACTCTTTTAAGAGAGCACATTTCTATAAACTTGAGAACTATTGAAGGGCAACTAGAAGAATGTCTTTCAGCCAAGACATCTTTTCAGAAGTTTAGTTATGAAAATCTCCAAGAATGTGAGATTGCATCTTATGGATTGTGTGCACTACTTAGTGTGGTAGATTCAATTAAGAAATCATGGGAGAAAGAGTTAGAGGCTATGAAGATCAATTTTGCAGATTGTGTTGCAAGCCTACCGGCTTTGCAATATTGAATCAAGGTATAACTTTTTGTGAACACAATTTTGACACCCTCCTTACCTTTTCTTTTGTCATTGTTGTCAAAGGGGGAGAGATTATATAGCAGAAAATTGATAAGGATACATACTCTTAGGGGGAGTACAGTATATAGAGAGGATTCATGAAGTTATAAGGACAGTATATATATATTTTGTATTATGGCCACAATTTTGAATTTTTGGAGTCTAAGACTTAGCCAATTTTCTCATATGTTGCCACCAATGACAAAGGGGGAGATTGTTGGAAATTTGGCTGATTTGGTTACATAGATGTTGTCATTATGGAAACATATGATCTACATTAAGATCACACAGGTCAGAGAGCTAGTATGTCAGAGCATAATGCAAATTGTCTAAGTATAAGACAATGTGTTTTGATTTGTGATGTTGATTGGAGTAATTTCAGTGCTTGTGCACTTTAAAATAGACTCTATGGTGACTATTGAAGACTCACTTTAGAGTGAAAGTTAGTACGACATGTACCGAAGAAGTTATGACAGTTTTACTAAAGACAGTGTTGAGCCGACAAGACAGAATTTGAAGACAAAATTGATAAAGAGTTAGGGGATTATTTTTTTTAATCAAAATAATGACTTAAAAATATAAAGGGATGAAATCCTACATTTTAACCCTTGGATAAATATATTTTGTAATATTATAGCCGATTGGAAAGTTATTAATCTTAATAACTTGTATAAAGATATGTAAAAATGTAATGTAAAAGAGCACTGACATATATGCGAATGTAATAGCGAAAGTGAAGAGCAGCAAAGAGATATTGATGAAAGTAGTATAAGGTTATTTACCTTGACCTATTTTTGTAATAAGTGAATATTGTATATTACTTGTTTGGGTAGTGGGCTCATCTGGTAATCACATTTTGTACTGCCAACTCCTAATAGGGTTGAGGCTTCTAACAAGGCCTATAGTCCCTTAATCAGAACTAAGACACTATATGCATGTAATAGACTCCTAACAGGGTCAACATCCTTAACAAGATACTTTTGATTAGTGGATCTTTGTGGGTATCATCCCCATCGGGGTTTTCCCTTAGCCAGGGTTTCCTCGAGAACAAATAACGTGTTATGAGTTCTTTAGTTTTATTGCTATGCATGTTGTTTATCTTTCTATTTTATGCATGTGTTAAGATAATCTATTATATCCATAATTGGGAAAAAGCTAAAGTTTGTAGAATATTGATTCACCCCCCCTCTCAGTATTCCCTATTTCTAATAGCATATCCCAAGTTGAGCCAGCAATTAATGTCATCCATGTCAAAGGTGCTAACATTCAATGTACAATCACTACTCGTAGGGGTAGAATTTTTGTTGCTGGTGCTAATCCAATGCCCCCACCCAATGCACAATACAACCTCCTAGAAAACCTTGGTAACCCACCTACCAAAATATTCATCCTTGACCTTCTTCATACATCATCCATCCATCAAGAGATTCTTAGTAACACCCTTTAGGAGGCATGTGTCCTCATGGATATCAACACCATCTAGTTCAAGAACCTCATGGGACATTTGTTTTCATATTGTTTCCTTTCCTTCAAGCCTTCCAACATGTCATCTATTGAGCTTGATCACAATATCCCCCTCCATATCGATGTCATGGTAAATGACTTTGTTATCAAACATGTCATGATAGATAATGGTTCGGCCCAAAAATTTTGCATACTAAAGTTCATTTGGAAAGTAGGATATACAGAGGTTGACATTTCACATGAAGTTGTCACCATCAAAGCCTATTATAAATTAGAGAGTATCTCAAAAGTTACTATTTTTTTTCCCATCAAGCTGGGCCTAGAAACTCAAGAGACCATTTGCTACATTGTTGATCTTGACATCTCATACAATATCATCCTTGGTCATCCATAGATTCACTCCATTAAATTTGTTTCATCCACATATCATCAGTGAATCAAATTTATGCATAAGGCAATTGAAATCACCTTCCATGTTGATTCCCAAACCTTCGCATACTTTCATGCATCTGAAGCATCATTCCCCCACTATATTCACTATCCTAGTATTGGCACTTCTATCACTAGCTCATCCCAATCACATTACAATCTAGAGACAATATTAGCCTCCACACTTACCTCAGTCAAGATCAACGACAGGGGCTACAAAAAATACAACCTAATGGATTCCTTCACAGTAGGAGCCCTACCACTTGATCCACACATACAAGGGCACACATGCCACTAGAATAAGCTCCCTCAAATGAACACTAAAATAAAGAAAATGGGTGCATCAACATTCGTCTCCCATGGTATCCTGAATAGTGAAGAGATGGACCCTGATATTAGTAGATGGTTGTACAAAGACCCCTTACTGCCTAACATTGATCTCCTTAGATAATTCAAGGACAAACACCTTGCATCACATAAATGAGCCATTGAATAATGGAATTATTAGGGTGGTGATATAGGACCCAAAGAAGGTGGTGTGAAAGATCTGATAAAAGCGTCAAAAAATCTTCCATATCAAGGCCTTGGATTCAATACCCCTCACCAACATATACAAGGACCCAATACCATAATTGGGGGCACCAATTCACCCCACATTACACTCTTGAACATACATGATGATCTTGTGGAAATGAAATACATCCTTGAAGAGGAAGAAAAGAAATACTACGACAATATCTTTCACAATGAAACCTTCCTAGAAAATTTTGTAATTTGTCAAATCTCCATCAACCTAATTAGCCTCCCTCTCATCCATCTCAAACTCATAGACTAAGACAAACCAAGCATAACACACATCGATGAGTTCTGAAGTAAGGAAGTGTTCCTATGATTCATGGGAGAATCAGATCAACAAGACTAGGGACAAGAATCAACATATGTCTACAAACCTGACCCCAAGAGATACTTTGGGTGAGAGGAAGTTTGCAGCCACAAAAGTAAAAACAAAAATGAAAAGAATGAGTCTTTTTGTGAAAACCCCCTAGGGCACATTCTGATTCCAAAAAAGTAAAAAAAAATGGTGTCTCTTCTATTAAAAACCTCTCTCAGGTGCTAGAAGATGAATACTTTCCTCTTCCTCCCATTTATGACTACAAACCAGAGCAATCATCCATCCTCTTCAAAGACATCAACCTAGTCAACTTGGGAATTGAAGAATGCCCTAGGATCACATACATCGCAACATCCCTAACTGAGGGTGAAGAAGAATCTTTCATGTCAGTTCTCCAAGAAGCTACAATCAATTTTGCATGGTCATATGCTCACATTCCTGGGCTAGATCCAAACCTAGTTATTCATCATCTTGTGATAGATCCAAATCAAAAACTAGTTAAATAGAAGTTGTATAGTGGTGGATAAAGATGTAGGAGATCTAGCTTTACCCTTACTACAAAGTATATTGTTCTATCTATGAAAGGGGAATATAG
The DNA here is from genome assembly GCA_027943335.1 of Chamaecyparis obtusa. Taxonomy (NCBI): domain Eukaryota; kingdom Viridiplantae; phylum Streptophyta; class Pinopsida; order Cupressales; family Cupressaceae; genus Chamaecyparis; species Chamaecyparis obtusa. Next base: position 45,828 of record BSBK01008629.1, read on the forward strand.
GACCTATCCCTAATCCAAATTCCCAAAAGAGAGATCCAAATTGATTAATCACAAAGAAGTGATCAATGCACAAATGAATCAAACAATGGAAAATATGAAGAAAGGATGAAATCCTATAATTTTCTATAGAAATTATATGCTTGAAACCTTAAATGAATACAAGGAAAATACTAACCTCAAAATAGGGAAAATTTGGAAAAGACTGATTTGTGATGTCTGTGCATAGTTTTGGGGAATTTTGCAACCTACTCTATACTGGAAATGTCGAGATAGAGAAAACTGAGAAAAATTTTGTCTTTTTGAGGTCAGGTCGACTTTAATCCAAATAGTAGGGCAATATCTTACCTTGGGGCACAATTGTACCCCTCATTGAAGGTCATCCTTGACCTGAAACAACTCTGACATAAATTCTATTCACCGATCTCAGAAGTTTTCCAAAAAGGGTATCCAGATCTGAACTTCAATTCCCTATCCTATACCTGCACCTACAAGAAAAATGGTTTTTTTGTTTGGATGGGGGGTTTTCCTCGGTCAAACCCCAATTTGGAATCAATCTTGAAATATAATTGAAATTGCAATATGTATAAACAAAGTAAATGGAACTATCCACCTTGCTTATGTTGAAATCCTTGTGGAGGATTTGAATCCTTGAATCCACAAGTATAGATTCTCCATATGAATGTAGAAATGTATGTAGGATGTCTCAAATCAATGACATTATATCTTCAACACCAATCTTGAATGGATCTTAGCATAGGAAGAGGCTTGGATGAATGTGGATGGAGAAATCTTCAACAAGAGGGCTCCAAAGAGATTGAACCCTTCAATGGCTAACAATGGAACTCCTTGATGAATACTTGAATTCTTGAATACTTGAGGATGAATGAATGCTTGCTTTCTTGATCATGAAAAGTGGATGCAATTGCTTGATTGTGGATGTGAAAATGAAAGAGGAAGGCTTCCTTTTATAGTGATCAAGGGCACAAACTCCTAGAGAAGGTTGACATTGGAGAATTAAATCTCAATTAACCTTAAGCACTAGAAATAGACCTAGATTAAATTAAATTTAAGAGTTTACCATTTTAAAACCCAAAATAGTCGATCCGGAAGTGAGAAAATGAAACTTTTTGAAGCCCGACATCTCGAAACTCCTGGAATTTGAAAATTCGACCTAGGGTCAAGGTGGTCAACTTGGCCCTAGGTTAGAGTCAAGGTCGATGCTAGCCTAGGTTAGGGTCAAGGTCGACCTTGACCCATGAGGTCACCATTGACCCAAAAAGTCAAAAGCTTCAGTTTCTCAGAGAAAGTTGTCAAAAAGAGGCTGAAAATAGGGGGAGAGAAGTAGAACAGGGGGGAAAAGAGCTAGATCCATGCAAATAACCAATCAAGGTGCTTGACATGACCCCAAAAAACTTACTCAGAGGGCTAAATGTTCTTATTATGGAAGTACTTCCATTTTAAGATGATACATTAAGCACCCACTTTAGCAAGAGTATGGACTCGATGCAAACTCTTGGTAAAGGAGATCATAATGAAAAGATAATCTTATTGAAATCAAAGGGATAAAGAAATCCTCAAGCCCCTAGGGACTCAAGTCTTCATCAACTCAAAGATCACAATAAGAGAGACATCTCTAAAAAAGAGAGAGAAGAGGGTGTGATTATCTCACCCAATGAGAACTTATGTCCCATTATGAACCACACTAGGAAACAATGCAACTGGAAATATGGAATTGAACCAGCTAGTGAATGTGTGATGTGAGTGTCCTAAGGCCTACTTGCACTGCATCCAAGAGACCTAGCTAGTCTCTTCTAGGAACCTAGTCTCCTTTAGGTCTTGATTGGTTTAGATGATCAACTAACACCAATCCTAACTCTTTTCTAAGAGTTCTTAACCTTGTGCTTCACCTTAGAAGACTAACACCTTATAGATAGTTCAATCCTCACTCACTTAAAAATCTCTATGTGTAACTTCTTAAAAAACACCAATCTTCATTGCAGGGGTCTTCATCCTTATCAAAAAATCCATAACCTTACTAGCTTCAATAGTTCATCCTTTAGAGACCTTAAGAATAGGCCTAATCCTTGTAGCCTTTTGCAGAGGATTTTTCCTATTTCTTGTAAAAAATTTCCAAAGACCCTAAGAATCTAAAACTAGATTCAGATACCCATTTTGAAGTTTCAAAGGATTCTGTAAGTTTTTCCTACCTAGGCCATCTGTACAATGTCTTCCTATAATCTAGGACAAGCAGGGCTAATAGGCCTAGTTTTTAGGACGGACTGTAACCTTGTACAAATATTCCTTAAACCTTGATCTAATGGATTGAAATAGGCTCAATCCTCATATTATATTATGATATGATGATAACCTTCTTGAAAAAGTACTGAAGCCATACTGTACTTTCCTACCCTACAAGAAATCTCTATTTCTTCACAACCTAGACCTCTAACCAGGCTCTGTCTGCTCGCCTAGGGCCTAGCATTAAAAATAGCTCTCCAAACTTTGACAACTCCTAATCCTAGACATATGTACACTAATCAATCCCCTAAAATTTCCATATACCCTTAGGTGTTTCCCATGGCTAGATTTCATGGGGGAGCCATGAATGATTGGACTGGTCAGAACAGAACTAGTAAGATCTCTAAATCAAAAATAATTTAACTAACATAGTATATCTACTCAAATCAACTAGATTCCTAAATGAAAAAGCCTTAAAACTAATCAAAGAAAACTATGCAATCACTAACTTATCACTTGGCCTATTGGCTGATCACCATCTCCTAAACTCAAGGGAATCCAAGGATAACCGAGTTGCATGCAACATTTGCAATAATTGCAAATGTTGTCATGACAACTTTTTTACAACATTTGGCAACTTTCTCTATGCCATGATCCTATTTCTTAGGATCTCTATCCTCACTAGATTCCAAGGAACCTACTCACTTAATGACCGTAAGACATCTTTACAACATCCATTAACAACATTTATGTGCCTAAGACACATTAAAGACTCTATCCCAAACTATTAACACTAAGAATTAAAACTACTAACATTGGCTATTAGTGTGTCCTTAGTCCTAGTGACTAACTCACTTAGTCCACATAGAAAATGACCTCCTAAGGTCTTCAAAAAAACTAATCTACTCTTCTTGACTTGGCTAGAGTCAAGTAAAAGCCAAAAACTACTAAGCATGGAGGTTAGCCTAGGTGTGCTCCTACACCAATGTGGCTACTCACTAGTCAACCCATCAAGGATTCACCCTTAAGAATATTCTATTTCATAAGAGTAAAACCAAAAGAAAAATAAATCTAGTCTTAAGGACACCTTTGACCTTAAGGGATCAAAAATTTTCAACTGGAGGGATCAAGAGATCCTAAACAGAAATCCATGCTTTAAGGATTAGTCACTAATCCATAAAAGGAGAAAAGTATCTTGAAAAATCATATATGTATATCGAAAAAGTGTGTGTGTGCAATAGGTGGTTAGAGTGTATGCCCCAACATTAAAGTAATTGCTAAAAATTTAAAAGGATCAATGGCTTTAATGGAAACATAAACAACTCCACTAATTACATTTCCACTATGAGATGCCCCCAGACGAAGACACATTAAGGAAAATACCACATAAACATACAGAGAACACAGAAGGGAACTACCTGTCGTGGGGTGAGTATGATCATAAGATAATATATATATGATATTATTGCAGATAAATTGACATCATTCCCTAATGAAAGTAGAACTAAAATCACAAAGGAGGAAAGATCACATAAGAGATACAAAGAAGAATCTTTTTGGACCATGAGTTGCAGACCAGAAAGATTTAGTGCTACCAAGTCCTGGATCCAAGAAGATTACACAAGGAAACATTCACAAAAAATAGCACACGTACAACATAACATGAAAAAAGATATGGAAGAATAGAGATATATAGAATAATTGTACAATAGGTTCAATTCCTTTATCACTTTATACCAACAAAGTAACAAGGGTTGTATAAAAGAATCTAACAACATTTAGCAAACACATCATGGGAGAAGCATGATACAACAGGAAAACACACAACAAAGATACAATGAAGGGAAAGCCAATCAAGCATGCTGCCTACTCTCCCCATCTCATTCTATATCATTTAGGGAAGGTGGGAAACTTGCAAGAGGGACTATATCCAACACAGTAGGAATGATAGCCAGTTCCAAACAAGGATCCTCTTGAGAATCATAATGTTTGATACTAGGTGTAAGTGTCAATTGTCATGTAAGAATATTGGGTAAATCAATGTCAATGTCAATAGTCTCATATTCATCATTAACATCATCAAGAGTATCTTCTTCATCTAGATTAATCAAAATAGGTTCTAAGATATGAATAGGATCATCATAATCTTGCATTTTAACATCATTATTAGTAACAATTTCTTCTAAAACATCATGCATAGGTTGATTAAAAGAAGGTAAAGATGTTTGAAGAATAGAATTATGAGATTTAGCTTGAGAATGATGTCTCTTATGATGTTCATTAGCAGATCAATTACATTTTTCTTTACTTGAAATATGTTGAGAACTAGGAGGAACAATTACTGGTTCCTTCACAAGTTCTATAGGAGGATTAATAGGATTATCAATAGTCTGAGAAGCAATAATAGGAGCTTGATTAACAAAACTAGAAGCCATGGAAAAAGGAGGTATGGAAGGTGTAGGTAAAAGACCATGATTAAGATCCATAGGAGGTATGCTTAATTCAAGAATCTTACAATGCTTATAAGATTGATATGAACATAAAATATTATTAGGTCAAGAAGGACATGAATTAGGTAATTAAGGCCAAAAGAAGTCAAGGGTAGCACAATCTCTAGGCCTAGAAGGTTGATATAAACTATGATTAACCATATTCACTTCTTCATTATGAAAAAATTTAAGACATTTATGGATAGGTGAAGCAACAACATGCATGACATTTAACCATGGAAAACCAAGCTTAACTTGAAACCGATCAGAATTAGGAACAACAAAAAAGGTAGTGTTCACAATTTTACCACAAAGTTCAACCGTCAAGTTGATAGAACCAAATGGATAAAGAAAACCATTACAATCTTGAATCCATAGATCAGATGTATCATAAGAATCACATTGTGAAATTTTCATAAAAAGATTCTCTTTAGTAATAACATTGACTAGAGATGTAGAATCAACAAGACAACCAAGAGTAGGTATCCAAGAAATCCTAGCATAAATGTAAAGGGGACAATCAAGAGCCTTAATAGTCTCAGAATCATCAAAGGTAATCAAAAGTTTCTGAGGTCTTTTATTCTTAGGTTTTTTTTGAGGTTTAGGCTATATTTTCAATTTAGGTTGTGGTTTTGGTATAGGTTGAGATTGAACTTGAGATTGAAGTTGAGGTTGAGGCTGAGGTGGAGATATAGATTGAACAACATGCTCCACTTGGTTAACAATGTGATTAAGATCATCCATCTTTGAATCATAAACAATATCCATAGAAGATGGCTGAGTAATGGTATTAGTATCATGTGTAGGTAAAGGATTCATATAAATTTGAAGGTTTTGATTAGGAGGATAGACAGATTTGTTCCCACTACCATCAATATTATCAACATATAAGGCATTAGAGTCAATTAAGTCTTGAACCTTATGTTTTAAAGAATAAAATTTCTCAGTATCATGACCATTCTAACAATGATATTGACAAAAAGCTTTAGGTCAAAGGATTTAGATGCAATTGCAGCACGTAAAAGAGGTTGAATAGGAGGTAAAGTAATCATATTAGTAGTTAAAAACCTATTCATAATAGAATGTAAAGATTCGGAAAGAGGAGTAAATGTATAATTTAATAGAAAAGTAGTGGATGTAGAAGTGGCATTGTGAGATGCAACAACAACTTGATCAGCGACTACATTTTCTTGTTTGTTTATCTTGACACAGTTGTTGAATTTTTTAAATTTGTTTGGATTAGGAGCAGCATCGCTCTTATCAACTAGAACAGGAGCCATTGGAGTGCTACTCACAAATTGACTCACTTGTAATTGATAATGATGAAGCACTACACAAAGCTATTGAAAAGAGGTAAATTCAGTAAGCATAATCTTATCTCTAATATCCTTTTGCAAATTTGAAATAAACATAAGTCGAATATCAATATCAGGAATAGGATAGGAAATCTAAACATGCAAATGCTTAAATCTACCAATAAATTTAGTCAATTTTTCCTTAGAACTTTTTTTACAATGCATCAAATCAATCAAAGACACCTATAGACCAATGTTATTTTGAAATTGTTGAATAAAAGCATTGGAAAGTTTTGGAAATGAATCAATAGAATAAGGACGAAAGGAACAATACTATTATGAGGCCTTGTCACAAAAATTTCTAGCAAAAAACTTGGCTAAAATCCTATGGTCATGAGCATAATCACTACAAAGGATTTGAAATGTTTTAACATGATGAACATGGTCTCCTTTTCCATTGTAATTCTCAAGATGAGGCATATCAACTTGCTAAGGAATAGGAGTATGAATAATGTCTAGGGAAAAAGGACTTCCCATGTGACATGTAGGAATGCTAAACTTGTTTTGATTCAAGGATGCTAGTTGTTGTTGTAAGGATGACATAGTTTGAGCCAAACTGATGATTGTTGAATCATTAGAGGAAATAGGAGGAATAGAAACATTAGAAACACTAGGTAAAGTGTATGAAGCTGCAGGAATGGAAGACACAGCTGGAGGAACACATGGAACTATAGTTGGAAGAGGATTAGAATAAGTAAAAGGAACATTATGATAAGAAGGTTGTGATGTAGGAAGAGACATAGGAGGAACACTCATAGGAATAGAGGGAACCATCATAGTCACCAAAGGAGTATAGGTAGGAATACTAGATAAAGGAATAGAAGAAGCTTCTATACTAGTAACCAAAGGAATCAATCCTAAATCTTGAGCTTCTTGAGCTAAAGGTTTAACATTTGAATGCACAAGATGAGTAGTACCATGCAAGAGATTAACACCTTGATCACTATCACAAAGAAATTTCTTAAGAGCCTCTATAGCTTGAATGGAATCTTGATTATGGTTTTCTTGAATAAGCCAATTACCAATTTTATCAAATTCAGTTGAAAGTTTTTGGACTTGTTCAAGAGGAACTCTTAAAGCATCATCCTCATCATGTGATGAGTGAGAAGAGTTTTTCTCCATAATAGGATTAGAATCATGAAAAATCAAATTGTCATCTAGGATCCTAAGGAAAGGAGAGGAAGATTCAAGATCAAACACACCCATGAGTCTATAACTTCTTCTAACTGGAATATTATAAGTAGGACTAGTGGTAGTAAAGATCATATACCAATGCAATGCAAATGAACTAAACTAGGCAAACATAAAGAATGAAAAAATGAATATTTTTTTATTTTAAAGAGATTTTTGCAATTGTTTTTTGTATTTTTGAAATAGAAAAGAGCATGTAATATTTAACATAAAAGGAAAATCTAACATCAAAAATATATAAAGGGAAGTCTAACTGATGTAACAAAGACCTTGCTCAAAAACTTGTCCTAGATTCTCCTAGGAACCAATAAGGCTAACTCCTAGCCTTTAGGGTTCTATCTTAGTTTCCTTCCAAAGACACACAACTCTCTCTACTCCTATTCAGTCTAAGACATCAAGGTTTGATATGAACTCACTTCCCTAAGAACTTCCTCTATTTGCTTCTAGCATTGATCATCCCTAAATGAAATAGAAAAGAAACCTATACTCATCCTCAAGTGGAGAGGAGGCTTTTACATAATCAAAATGCAATCAAAACCACACATAACCCCATTTCAATCATATGCATTCCTATTGCTAATAAGTTTTTTTTTCTATCTGGCCTAAAAAGACTACTAGGATTAGTAGGCCTAATTGACCTCTTCTTGCTAATAACTCCAAACTTCCCAGAACAAAGCACCCCACTACATGTTTTGATTGAAGTAAAGAGTGCTTTCAATCACTCCATTTTCTCTACAACAACACACTGATCCCTAACCAAATACTGATAGCTTTCCTAGGGCATCAGTTTAAAATTAGATCCTAAGATTTTTAGGGCCCCTCCTTTGCACATCATATGCTACAAGGAGTCTAGTCACAGATCCCAAGGACCTGTATAGATTGTATGATGGGAGAATGATCTATCATGACCAACCTGAGACATTCCAAAATAAGAAGATCAATGAAAACTAAATCAAAACTGAAATGAAATACAAAACAACTATCCAATGAATCCAAATACATTAACAACCTCCACATGCAATCACTACAGTAGGGTATTCAATCCATTTTTAAACTTTGTCAACACAAAATGTATTCTGTGTCAAATATTTACATAGTCTAACTCCATCCAGTGTTTGATCTCCATACTACACACTTCCCAATGCTTAGAATTAGGGTTTTCAAATATTAAATAACCCCTCCTCTATGTTAGGGCCCATGGATTGGGCTAGACATCTTCTAGAGCTAATTACAAGCTAGTCAAGAAAGATTGTCAAGCAATTTTTGATGGATTGCTAAAACACCAATTCAAATCTCTTAAGCACTTAACCCTGACCATTCTAGGGTCCTAAAAGACCTTTCACAACCTCCAAACTATGAAGATCCATTTTTAAAACTTCTAGCAATAATGTCCCTTTCCTGGAAACTTAGAAAAGTTAGCCACTACTGATTCAATCCAGGCTCAAAAGACACACCTAGGACTTAGGAAAGAACAAAACAAGATCAAACACTAACTAACATACTAGAGGGACTAACTAGTCCACTCCCTAGACTAGTGGCTTGGCTAAGGCCACTATGAGCCAAAATTTAGGAACAGTAGGTACCAAAAAGCCCTACCTAGGTGCCCTCACCATACTCCCCAACAAAAAAAGAACTTAAGTCACTCTTGTGACTAGTAGATTCTTTGAGATGCCCAGCTTCTTGAATTCTACTACCTCCACCTAGGTAGCCTTAGATTTAGGCCTATTCTTCCATTGAATAAGGTTTTCCATGTACACAGTGTGTCGAGTAGTCTTCTTGACTCTGAAGTCTAAGACCTTGGCAGCCTCAAGCTATTCCTTGGGAGGTAGGGCCTAATGTTCTACATCAGCACACATGTCTATATCATTTGTATCCAACTAAGTGAGAGGACACTTGTACTTAATCGAATTAGATACATTAAAGACTAGGGAGATGTTCAGTCCACTAGGTAGATCTAGTTTGTAGGCATTGGCCCCATACTTGGATAAGACTTTGCAAGGACCAATCCTCTTCATTTGGAGCTTATTTGACATAGCCTTCTGTAACCTTGATTTGTTTAGATGAACCATAACACTATCACCTACCTCAAATTGAATATTCTTTCTCTTCTCATCAATCTTGGCCTTCAAGTTTTGAGTTGAGTCTAAGATGTTCTTCCTCACTTGTTCCTGGATCTCTTTCATTGTTTGAGTGAAGTCTTCAACATGGACACTATTGTATTCCATGGCTCCAAGGTCTCTAATTTTACATACACCTCTTGGGTTCATCCCATAAACAATATGAAAGGGACTCTTACTTGTAGTCCTATTCATACTATCATTGTATGCATACTCTACTTGAGGAAGAACCACATCCCATATCTTCCCATATTCTTTAGTTAGACTCCTCAACAAGTTGCCTAAAAATATGTTAACCACCTTAGTTTGTACATTAGACTGAGGGTGGTAAGCTAATCCAAATGAGAGATTGGTACCCAATCTACTCCACAATGTTTTCCAAAAGTGACTCATGAACTTAACATCCCTATCTAAAACAATACTAAGGGGTAGTCCATGTATCCTTACAATTTCTTTAAAGAATAGATGAGCAATGTTGTTAGCATCATGTGTAGTCCTGCAAGGTATGAAGTGTCCTATCTTACTAAATCTATCTACCATAACATAAATGTTTTCATGACCATGCTTAGTCTTTGGTAATCCCTCTATGAAATCCATAATCACACACTCCCATGGTCTGTTTGGCACTGGTAGAGGTACTAGATCCTCATTTTGCCTTCATGCATACTACACATTGCTCCACATACTTGGTGACATCTCTAACCAACTTGGTCCAATGATAGAATCTTTCCACAGGATCTATGGTTTTGTTAGCCCCAAAATGACCACTAAAGCTTCCATTATGCTTCTCATGTATGAGGTTTTCCCTCATGGATCCCTTGGGCACACAAAAATAATTTCCCCTAAACAAAAAACCACTTTGCAAGGTAAAATTAGAAAACTTACTATAAAAATGATTCTGAAAATTAAAGCATACCTTGTAGGCTTCACCAAAATCTTCATCATCTTTGTAGAGGTCTTTGAAACTCTCTATTCAAATGCTACTTAGTTGCACTTCTTGAATGGTTAGCAACCTTCTACTAAGTGCATCTGCAACCTTGTTTAACTACCCTTTCGTATGCTTGATTGTGAAAGTGAATTCTTGAAGATACTCCATCCACTTTAGGTGTCTATTTCTCAACTTCTCCTCTGTGTTTATGTAGCTAAGGGCCTGATTGTTAGTAAATACCACAAACTCCTTTGGTAGAAAGTAGTGCCTCCATTTTCTCAAAGATTTTACTAAGGCATATAGCTCCAAGTCATAAGAAGAGTATTTCTTCTTAGCTTCATTTAGTTTCTCACTAAAGAAGGCCACTACTCTAACTTCTTGGCTTAACACACCCCCTATTGCTAATCCACTAGCATCACACTCTATGGTGAATAGCTTGTCAAAAATAGGTAGCCTAAGGATAGGCTGTGTTGCTAATTGTTCCTTCAACCTTTTGAATACTTGATCTATTGTAGGAGTCCATTTGAACTTGGTCTTGAGACCTCCTTTAATGGTATCCACCATTGGTGCACAAATACCACTAAAGTTCCTTATAAACTTCCTATAAAATTGAGCCAAACCATGAAAGCTCCTCTCCTCTGTTGTTGTTGTTGGTGTAGGCCAGCTCAAGATAGATTCCACCTAACTTGGATCCATTTTTAGTGATCCATGGGATACTACAAACCCCAAATAAACAAGATCTTGTTTGAAGAATTCACAATTTTCAAGATTTATGGACTGTTTCTCCTCTTGCAATCTCTTTAGGACCATCTCCACATGTTTTAAATGATCTATTGCTTTCTTACTGAATATCAGTATATCATCTAGATACACTACCACAAATACACTTGTGAAGTCCTTAAGCACTTCATTCATGAGCCTCATGAATGTGCTAGGTGCATTTGAGAGGCCGAATGACATAAATCCCCACTCATACATCCCATCAGTGGTCTTAAAGGCTATCTTCCACTCATCACCATCCATGATTCTAATATGATGGTATCCACTTTTAAGGTCCAATTTGGTGAAATACATTGCATCTCCAAGACAATCCATTAAATCTTCAATTCTAGATATTGGGAACCTATACCAGATTGTGATCCTATTTATGGCTCTTGAATCTATACAAGGCCTCCACTTACCACCTTTCTTGGATGCCAATACAACCGAGACTACACATGGGCTTATGCTCTTCCTAATCAGCCCTTGATCCAATAATTCTTGTACTTGTCTAGCCACTTCCAAGTTTTGTTCTAGAGTGAGTTTGTAGGTTTCCTTATTAGACAATGATGCACTTGGTACAAAGTCTATTTGATGACTTATTACCCTTCTAGGAGGTAAGGTTGTTGGGGTACCTTCACTAACTATCTCCTTGTACTTTTCCAATAATTCTTGAATGGTTGGTGGCAATTGCTCTATTTTGGATTTCTCTTCCTCCTTGGGCTTGAGTAAAATAGCATAATCATCACTCTCTTTATCCTTAAGAGCTTTGATGAACTCACTTTTACCACTCATTAATATGCTTAGAGTCTTGGACTGAGATTCATCCTCTTCCAACAAGGACTAAATTTTGAAAGTTTTGTTGTCTTTCTTAAAGGATATGGAGTTCTCCTTGCCATCATACACTGCACTCCTATCAAATTTCCAAGGCTTGCATAATATCAAGTGGCATGCATCCATGGGTAGCACATCACAAAGTAGCTTATCTTTATACCCTGAAATAGATAACTCCACCCAAGCTTGCTCATTCACTAATACACTATGCCCTTTGTTTGGCCATGTCACCTTGTATGGGCTAACATGAGGGATCTTTTCTAGTTTCAGCTTGTTCACAGCCTCCTTTGCTATGATATTGTTAGTGGAACCTAGATCTATAATCACTTTGCAGACCTTGCCAAGAATTTTACATCTCATCCTAAACAAGGCCCTCCTTTGCTTGGGTTCATCCTTAACTAGGTGTTTTATCAAAACCCTCTTGAACATCAGATTTTCTCCCATTTCTGATTCAATATGGTCCACCTCAAGTTTTTTTTTGCTTGTTGTTTCCTCATGGGCATAGGCAACTCTTTTCCAATTGTTTGATGAAGAAGGTTTATTAGGGAATCTATAAGCTGGGTGACCCAATTGCCCACAATTGTAACATTTCATACTTGCAAAGTAATAATTTCTCCTACATGTACCTCTTCCTCTATTTGGATCTCCTTGTGTACCTCTATGTCTAGAATGGCCCCCTCTTAGATTGGTCTCACTGCTATGCTCAATCAAATTGGATTCTCCTTGGTTCCTCTACTCATTACCCCTACCTTGGTAACCACCTCTATGTCTCACTTGGTCACTACCTCTACATCTACCCCTATTATTGGAGTCTCCCTTCTTTTTGTTTTTCTCTTCAACTTTGGTAGCTAGCTGATGACATTTTTGAACTATGGAAGGAGTCCATAAACTTATCTCACCTTGGATGCTCCATTTTAGACCACTTAGATATCTAGCCACCTTAATGGATTCTTCTTCTTAGATCTTGGACCTAAGGCATAGCTTTTGAAAATCCTCTATATAAGAGGCCACATCTAGGTCCTTTTGCTTCAATCCCTATCTCTTTTTATGAAGTTGGACTTCATAGTCTTCTGGAAAGTAATTATCCTTTACCTTATTCACCATGGATTTCCAATTTTCTATAGGTAACTTACCCATGCAGATCCTCTCATCTTGTTGATACTTCCACCATGTCAAGGCTGCTCCTCTCAATCTAGATTTGGCAACCTTAATCTTTTGGAATTCTTTTACACACTCCCATTCAAAATGATTTTCCATTCCTTCAATCCACTCCATGACTATGTCAATGTCCATTTTCCCACTAAAAAGTGGCATTCCTTCAAAATCCTTTGCATTCAAAGCCTTGATGGCCTTTAGGAATGGTTCTTCACTAGTTAAGGGGTCTAGTTCAAGCATGATGTCATCCACATCAATAGTTTTCTTCCCCTATCACTAGTTTCAGCACCCCTATTTAGTTCTTGTGCCCTTTGATCAACCACTTCTTGTAGTTTGATCATCATCTCATCCATAGCATCCTCAAGGAGTCTATTTCTCTCCTTTTTCTCTTATACCTCCCTAGCTATCTCTACATTTGTGACCATTTTGTTCTCTCCTACTAATTCACTAGTATATAGAGACATGCACTATCATCCAAACCTTTAACCCACTCTGATAACAATATGATGTAACAAAGACCTTGCTCAAAAACTTGTCCTAGATTCTCCTAGGAACCAACAAGGCTAACTCCTAGCCTTTAGGGTTATATCTTAGTTCTCATCCAAAGAGACACAACTCTCTCTTCTCCTATTTAGTCTGAGACATCAAGGTTTGATATGAACTCACTTCCCTAAGAACTTCCTCTATTTTCTTCTAGCATTGATCATCCCTAAATGAAATAGAAATGAAACCTATACTCATCCTCAGGTGGAGAGGAGAAGGCTACTAGGATTAGTAGTCCTAATTGACATCTTCTTGCTAATAAATCCAAACTTCCCTGAACAAAGCACCCAACTAATCATGGATTCAAGTACCCTTTTGGAAGGTCTTGAAGATTCTGTAGGTCTTCCTTCCCCACACTTTTCGTATAGGGCCTACTAAAAATGAGGCTATATTTGAGGGTTTTGGAACTCATTGTCTGAACCAGTGAGGGTTTAATGTTTTTCATTGCATCCATAATCCTCCAAGATTTCTCAACATTGGAGATTCTTGTAAATACCTATGGCCTCCTCTCCACACATTTTGATTGAAGAAAAGAGTGCTTTCAATCACTCCATTTGCTTTGCAATAGCACACTGATCCCTAACCAAACACTGGTAGCTTGCCTAGGGAATCAATTTAAAATTAGCTCTTCATCTTTTTAGGGCCCTCCTTTGAATATCATATGTTACAAGGAGTCTAGTCATAGATCCCAAGGACCCATATAGATTGTACAATGGGAGAGTGATCTAGCACTCCATTATTCAATACTCTGTCAAGACCAACCCGAGATAGGCCAAAATAAGAAGATCAATGAAAACTAATTCAAAAATGAAATGAAATAAAAAACAACTATCCTATGAATCCAAATACATTAACAACCATCACATGTAATCACTACAGTCGGGTATTCAATCCATTTTTAAACTCTGCCTACACAAAATAAATTCTCTGCCAAATATTTACATAGTCTAACTCTAGCCAATGTTTGATCTCCATAGTAGACACTTCCCAATACTTTGAATTATGGTTTTCAAAGATTAAATACCCCATCCTTAGTGTTAGGGCCCATGGATTGGGCTAGACATCTTCTAGAGCTGGTTACAAGCTAGCCAAGAAAGATTGTCATGACAACTTTCAAAGTTGTCAAGAAATTTTTGATGGATTGCTAAACCACCAATTCATATCTCTTGGGCACTTAACCTTGATCATTCTAGGGTCCTAAAAGACCTTTCACAACCTCCAAATAGTGAAGAGCCATTGTTTATAACTTCTAGAAACACTGTCCCCTGCCTGGCAACTTAGCAAAGTTAGCCACTACTGATTCAATCCAGGCTCAAAAGACACACCTAGGACTTAGGAAAGAACAAAACAATATCAAAAACTAACTAACATACTAGAGGGACTAACTAGTCCACTCCCTAGACCAGTGGCTTGGCTAAGGCCACTACAATGCAAAATTTAGGAACACTAGGTACCAAACAGGCCTGCCTAGGCGCCCTCACCACTAACACCACAAACACAATATGGCATCTAATTTCATAAAAGAAAAGTGGGTAAGTGTGTTGGGTTCACAAAAAATGTATAGTGGTGGATAAAGATGTAGGAGATCTATCTTAATACTTACTACAAAGTATATTGTTGTATCTATGAAAGGGGAATATAGGACCTATCCCTAATCCAAATTCCCAAAAGAAAGATCCAAATTGATTAATCACAAAGAAGTGATCAATGCACAAATGAATCAAACAATGGAGAATATGAAGAAAGGATGAAATCCTATAATTTTCTATATAAATTATATGCTTGAAACCTTAAATGAATAAAAGGTAAATACTAACCTCAAAATAGGGAAAATCTAGAAAAGACTAATTTTTTATGTCTGTGCACTATTTCAGGGAATTCTGCAACCTGCTCCGGACTGGAAATGTTGAGACAAAGAGAACCTAGAAAAATTTTGTCTTTCTGAGGTTAGGTCAACTTTGACCCAGATAACAGGACACAATCTTACCCTGGGGCACAATTGTACCCCTTACTGAAGGTTGTCCTTGACCTAAAACAACTCTAACAGAAATTATGTTCATGAATCTTGGAAGTTCGCCGAAAAGGGTATCTAGATCTAAAATTCAATTCACTATCCTATACCTATACTTGCAAGAAAAATGGTTTTTGTTGTTTGGATGAGGGGTTTGCCTTGGTGAAACCCCAATTTGGAATCAACCTTGAAATATAATTGAAATTGTAATATGTATAAACAAAGTAAATGGAACTATTCACCTTGCTTATGTTGAATTCCTTGTGGAGGATTCAAATCCTTGAATCTACAAGTATGGATGCTCCAAATGAATGTAGAAACATATGTAGGATGTCTCAAATCAATGGCATTAGATCTTCAACACCAATCTTGAATTTAACTTAGCATAGGAAGAGGCTTGGATGAATGTAGATGGAGAAATCTTCAACAAGAGGGCTCCAAAGAGATTGAACCCTTCAATGGCTAACAATGGAACTCCTTGATGAATACTTGAATGCTTGAGGATGAATGAATGCTTTCTTTCTTTCCTTCTCCTTCTTGCTTTCTTGATCATGAAAATTGGATGCAATTGCTTGATTGTGGATGTGAAAATGAAAGAGGAAGGCTTCCTTTTATTGTGATCTAGGGCACAAACTCCTAGAGAAGGCCAACATTGGAGAATTAAATCAAAATTAACCTTAACCCCTATAAATGGACCTAGATTAAATTTAATTTAAGACTTTACCATTCTGAAACCTGAAACAACCGACCTGGAAGAAGGAAAATGAAACTTTCTGAAGCCTAACATCCTGAAACTCCCAGAATTTGAAAATTGGAGCTGGGGTCAGGGTCAACATAAAATATACCCTAGGTTAGAGTTAAGGTTGACTATGACCTAGGTTAGGGTCAAGGTTGACCTTGACCCATCAGGTTGTCATTGACCCAGAAAGTCAAAATCTCTAGTTTCTCAGATAAAGTTGTCAAAAAGAGGCTGGAAATAGGGGGAGAGAAGAAGAACAAAGGGGAAACAACTAGATCCATGCAAAGACCCAATCAAGGCACTTGACATGACCCCATACCACTTACTCAGAGGCTAAACATTCTTATCATGGAAGTGCTCCCATTTTAAGATGATATAGAAGCTTTTTAAGATCCATCAAAAGGTAGCCCTACTGGTCAAATTGAAACTTGAAAAGATTCTACAAACAAAGATCAGTTGGATCATTGATTACCTTGAATGGATATCTAACTTGGTGCCAATCACTAAATCATAAGGATAAATTAGGATGTCCATGGATTTTTGAGATCTGAGAAAAGCATGCCCAAAGGATGATTTCCCTTTGCCAAACGTTAACATGATTATTGACCTCACAATTGGTCATAGGATGTTATCACTCATGGATGGTTTTTTAGGATATAATTAGATTTGTATAGAAAAAGAAGACCAACACAAGAAAAAATTAATAACAACATGGGCCACCTTCAACTACAATATGATGTCATTCAGGTTAAAGAATACAAGAGCTAAATATCAAAGAGAAATGACAAGTATCTTCCATGATATGAAATAAAAAAATCCTTTAGGATTACATGGATGACATATTAGAAAAATAAAAAATACAGTTGGAACACCTCGACATCCTCGAGTGTGGGTTTGATCTCCTGCATCATTATGGCTTAAAGCTAAATCCAAAAAAGTGTGTCTTTTGTGTGACATTAGGAAAGCTATTGGGGTTCATTGTATCACGGTGAGGCATAGAGATTTATCCTAATAAATTCAAAGCCATTATGGAAATGCATCCTCACTAAACACTTAAGAGTTTTAGAAGCTTCCAAGGAAAAATACAATCATTCTGAATGTTCATATCACAATTGGAAGATAAGTGTCAACCATTTGAACACATCTGCTTCACAAGGATACCAGTTTCAAGTGGGACCCTATTTTTCAACAAATTTTTGAGAATCTCAAGGAATACCTGGCCAAATCACCCATTCTTGTGGTGCTAGTACTAGGACACCCTCTCATCTTATACATCTTAACAACTACTACAACACTGGGGGCGGTATTGGCACAACTTGATGATAATGGAAAAGAACAATCCATTTACTACATCAGTTTCAATCTTTTCGGCTATGAGCTAAAATATTCACCCATGGAAAAGGCATGCCTTGTAGTGTTTTATGCCACTCAAAATATTTAGCATTACATGCTAAGCCACCCTGTATAGCTCATTTCCAAGGTGGACCCCCTCAAGAACTTGCTATCAAAGACAACACTTATAGACCGAATGACAAAATGGTTTATGATCCTAAGTGATTTTGACATCCAATATATAGATAGAAAAGAAATAAAAGGGGCAAGTCATTGTAGATTAGATAGCTCAAACACCCTTGGTAGATGCATATCCATTGGTCATGGAATTCCCTAATGAACATCTATTCATGATTGAAGAACAACCAATATGGAAGCTCTATTTTGATGGCTCTTATACATCTCATGGATGAAGGGAAGGAATCCTCTTTGTCACTCCTAAAGGGGACTATATCCATAAATAATTCAAGTTGAGATTCCCTTTCACCAATAAAATTTCAAAATATGAGGCACTCATCTCAGGCCTCAAAAAATCTATCCAATGGAATATCAAAAGACTATAAGTGCTTGGGGATTCCCAACTAATCATCAAGCAGGTCATTGATGAGTTTCAAAGTAAGGATGACAAGCTTCTACCCTACAAGGAATTGGTGGAACAATTGAAAGAAAAATTCCTAAATCTACAGTTCATACTAATACCCAGGCTACAAAACAAAGTTGTAGATGCGATGGAAACTATTAGATCCTTACTAGAGATCCCTCGAGATTCAACACAATATATAAATTCTTAGTCAAGAACTTACATACACCTGCTTACGAGAATGTCCATTTTGAAATTGTGTAGTTTTGGTTGGTCCTTGGTGTTATCTCTATTTGAGCATTAAGGATTTTCATTAGTATCAAAGATGAGTAGTCAGTTACCTATGCTATTCAATCGGTAAAAGGAAGTACTACAACCTACATATGCTAGTTAGTTAACTACATAAGCCTTCACACCGAGTAGTCACAAGGAAGTACCAAGAACTATAAGGATATAGTTCTAACCGAGCACTAGAGCAATTTTACCGAGCATCAGTGTATCCTGATACTGATCATCAATAAACACCGAGCAGACTAGACACCGATCACCACTATATTTACCGAGCATTATTGATATTATTTACCAAGAAATCTAGGAAATGCCATAGTAATCATTTTTGGCACATTTATCTATGCAAATGGTTACAAAAAAATCACAAAATGTTTTACCAAGATCGAGGATTATTTATTGTAGATGTAATCATTAATTGTGATGATGATCTCTATGTAATTGTTAGATCTAGGTTAATTTTATATAACATAGATCTTAGGGTTTTTCCTAAGATGATGTAACATAATTAGGTCATGAAAAATAAGCGATATTAGGAAATGAAAGCATTTTTCTATATAATTTTATTTCATGATATTTTGATAGTGTCTATAATGAAATGAGAAGAATATCTTGAAGCAGCAGCCACCTTCAATTCATCAATTTTCAGACAAGGTTGAGTAGTAATCAGACATAGTCAGTTATTCAGAATTAGACAAGGCTACTGAGCAATACAAAGGATAGATATCTACACATTGAGGTGATATACATTTGATGTTTCATAGATTTGATTCAGACAAGTATAAGTTGTCAATTTACAGATACCCTACTATTATTCTCTAATCATTGTAAGAGATATTTCATAAAATCTCCTAACAGAGTAGACCTAATAGTCTTTATTGTAAATCTCTTAACCGAGTACACACTCAAGTAGTTTTGTTGAAATCCTTTAAAAAGGTAGATCTAGCTGATCTTTTCTTACTCCTAACAGGGTAAGATCACCAGAAGTGATCACAACTTGTAGTCCAAACAGGCATACTTTATTATCTATAGTAGTGAAGAATTTGTGGGTGTCATCCCCACCATAGTTTTTACCTTCTAACAAGGGTTTCTGCATAACCAAAATACTTGTGTTATGTGATTGATTTATTATTGATTTCATGCAATTTAAATTTACAAGTTAATTGAATGAATGATGCATATAATGGATTCAATTGGATAGATGATTTTACTACTGTTTGCTAATTGTGTTTGAAGTTAAAATTTTTTATGGGAACTAATTCACCCCTCCCCTTTCAGTACCTTATCTCTCCATTCCAACACTTATTCCCCATGGTACCATGACATCCATTCTTATCTAAAAAATAGTATCACATCCCCTCACCTCAAAAACAAACAACATCGGAACCTTATTTGAAGAGCTTCCCACTATAGTCTTGTAGCCAATACCCTATATCATTGTGGATATCACAACATACTATCCCGGTGTTTAGATTAGAGCAAGGCCATCCTGGCTTTAAAAGAGGTCCACATTGGAATTTGAGGTGCCCACATGAGTGGCATGGTCCTAGCGCAACAATTTCTCAAAGTTAGGTACTAGTGCCCAACAACAGAGCATGATGCATGTGAGTTTATAAAAAAATTCCTACCATGTCAAAAACATGCTAATTTGATCCATGCTCCAACACAATAATTGCAGCCCATTACACCACCATGGCCCTTTTCATGTTGGGGATTTGACCTTGTTGGTTTGATCAGTCCCCTTTCCTCAGATGGACATAAGTATATCATAATTGCCACTAAATATTTCACAAAATGGTTTGAAGAAATCTCGCTCACCTTAACTACAAGCATTCATATATCTAAGTTCATCCTTTACCATATCATCTATAGCTTCGACATCCATTCCACCATTTTCATAGATCATGGCACACCCTTTGAAAATCAGCATGTAGATGATCTATGTGCCAAATTCCACATCCATCACCATTTCTTCTATCCATACTTCCCTCAAGGAAATTGCCAAGCTAAGGCAACCAATAAAACCATCCTCAAAATTATCAAAATGGTTATCAGTGATTTTGGTCATGACTGGAACCTCCAAATCAATCTTTCCCTCTGGGCCTACCACACTTCCTTTTTCACTCCCATAGGAACTACCCCATACTCCCTTGTATATGGTGTTGAGGTTGTCTTACCAATTGAGGTCAAGCTTCCTTCATTATGTGTGACCATGAAGAACTATACCACTGATGAAGACTATCACATGGAACACCTTACCCAAATTGACTTGTTAGATAAGAAGAGGTAGGAGCTTATGATCACCTTGTTGTGTACCAAAATTGACTCAAAAGAAGTTACAACAAAAAGGTCCACCCTAGATAGTTCCAAGTGGGTGACATTGTCCTTAAGAGAATCAGAAAGTGAAAGAAAAATGAATAAAGAAAAGAAAGTTTGAACCTATTTGGTTGGGTCCTTATACCATCACAACATGTTTCATCTTAGGACCCTATTAGTTATCTACACCTAAAGGAGAGCCCCTAAATTATCCCATCAATATCATCCATCTGAAATAGTTCTATGCTTGAACCATCTCCTATGTATCTGAAAAAATCCCTAAAAATTGTAAAGTCCTAAAAAAATCATTGTCTTGGTGAAAATAGGTTCTTTGATGATGTTAAAAAAACCAAAAAATTCAATAAAAGGAAAAAAAAATTAAAAACATGACAAAAGTAAGGTAAAACAATTGTCCGATGGTGAAAACTTGGCAATCAAGCACCTTGGGAAATTATGTTGGTGAAAACCTAGAAGCAAGTGCCATACATAGTGGACCAGCCCATTATCTATTAAACTCCCATCCCCCTAATCCCCTTCACCCTATCCTTGCCACTTTCTCCTTAATCCCCACCACCAACCCATTTTCCCAAGGTGTTCTATTATCCAACATATGCAACACAACAATGATTTACTATCTGTCATCCTGAGCTTGCTATGTATATTCCTTGTATAGAGAGATCTTCTTCCTTCCTCTTGAGCTTTGTACATATCATTTTCCCTTGTGAACTATCCTAATTACTAATATTTTGTAAATATCCACTATATATACCATGCCTTTTGTACTATATCATTGCATCTAATTGTATATATCCTCACCTGTCCTACATAAACTATGATAAATTGACTTATCTCACCTACCCTGTACTTCAGCAAGTTCCTTAGTCCACATCCTTGATCAAGTGATTATCTCAGATTCATCTTTTTCTTCTTTCCATATCTTTCAAATGCAAATAACACCAATGGGTCCTTGTAGGATGCATCCTTCCTCCTATTGTAGACACCTAAAAATGGTTCGAGCCTACTAGTCTTGGTGTTTTTCTTTTTTGGATTACAATTGAAACATTTTTTTTCATTCTAATTATTCTTCCCTATGTTACTCATATGGTTTTTACTATATTTCATCACCTTTTCCTTTTCTATTGAGTAAACATTGAAAACTATTTAATTGATTACTAACAGTACTTGCATTTTTACCAATCCTAATCATTCCTAAACTCTCCTAAAATGATCCTAATCATTCCTAATCTTTCCTAACTCAATCCTAATCATTCCTAATCTTTCCTAAACCAATCGTAAATTTTCCTAATCTTTCCTAAACTGATCCTAAATGTTCCTAAACATTCCTAAAATGATCTTAATCGATCCTAAATCATGTCAAATCAATCCAAATCAATTCCAATTAGTCCTAATCAGTTCAAGAATATTTCAATCAATCTAAGGCATTGTAAAATTTCATTGATGCCTCATCATCATCATTCAATCCCTGAGTGCATTGTCAAAGTTCATCAATGCCTCATTGTCATCAATCCAATCCCGAGCGTATTGTCAAAGTTCATCGATGCCTCATTAACCAATCCAAGTCAATTTTAAATTGCATTATCCAAGATGATTGATGCTATTCTATCATCATTATTCCAACCTAATAGCATTGTCAAAGTTCATCAATGATATCCTATCATTTCGTTTCTAATTGTGCACATTGTCAAAGTTCATCGATGTTGCATTGATCCCTAATCAGTTTTTAATCATCAAGATTGGTTCAATCTCTAATCAAATCATTCAAGACAAATTATCTTTTGATCATACATCATCAATCTAGCCAATCATTTTACTAATTTATTTCCCTTGTGATAGATAACCCATAGTTTATCCCTTTTGTATTAATATAGTTATTAGATTAATTACCCCTATCCTAAGTCTCCTACAATTAATTAATTTTGAATGAATTAATTGTTGCCTTTTTGAATTATGGGATTTTCTAAATTCCTAAATTCCTAATTAGCCTTTTTGAGGGATTATTGATTTTTAAATAAAAAAAAATTAGACTCTTACATATTCCCTTAAATCATGCTTCATGGCCTCCTATTAATTAGCCTCCATGTCTCTTCCACTTTCTCTATCCCTTTTCCACTAATTTGGCTTCCAAATTCCTTACTAATTAGCCTCATCTTTCTTCTTCCATATTCCCCCTAATTGTGCATTAATTTGTGCTTCCTATGCATTGCATGCCATCCAGTGCCAAGAGTCACAATATCCTATCATTGTCTTGTCCAATCCCTCTGCTTGGTAGAAACATGTCCTTCCATTTTGTGGACAGTCCATGGCAATCCAAACAAAGATTCAATGACATATCAAACAACCCTTTGGGCTTCATCCATATACCAACCTATCCATCAATCCATGATGTTCCTGCCTTGCTAGACACTGGGAAAAATTCTTGCTTGTAAATATCCTTAATGATCCTAAAAAAATCTTTAAAAATTATAAAATGTCATGAAAAAGTTCCTAAAAATTCAAGTACGAAACTAAAAAAATCCTAAAAATTCAAATACGAACCTAAAAAAATAAAACAAAAAAAACACAAAATGTCCTGAACAAATTAGTAAAATCATATAATGTCCTAAAAAAAACTAGTAAAAAGCATTAAAAGTCCTAAAACTTTTCAAAAAAAAAAATCATGTAAAGTCCTAAACAAGTCCTAAAAATCAAATAAAGTCGTAGAAAAACTCCTAAATATTGCAAAATGTCCTACAAAAAGGCACCAAAAAATTAAATATTTTCAAAATCATAGAAATATCAAAATCCTTCAAAATTATGCAATAATTTGTACATAACCATTTGTATGATTTCAATAAATTATCCTTTGTGACAAGACAAACATTTCAACAGACACAATCGTAAGACTTTTCAAAACATTGTGCTTTAACCAAATCACGTATGAATAGATAAACTATCCAATCAAGTCAATAATCAAATAGATCAAAATTGTCCAATCAATCAATCAACATCAATTTGTCCTTTTATTAAACTTGTCACTTTTCTTATACATGGTGTTGTATACTTGAAACCAAATGGTATCTTTCTTAGATGAGGTACTTCATTCCTGAAATCAGATGCTATCATTATCAAACATAAAATATATCAATTTTGACAACTAGATCAGAATGATAGTTAGCTAGCTTGGTTTAGTGAGTCTTATCTTTTATTGATTTACATTTGATCATGTTCCTATGCTACTCTAGGATATCACTAAGTGATGAGAGTGGTCGGGATGGTTCATTGTCATTTATTTTTATTTTGTCTTCTTCTTGATGGATGATCTCATGAGATTATGGGGCATTTCATTAATATGCATCAAGAAAGATGAGATCATTCTCTATCTGCTATGTGTTTTTTTTTACGCAAAAGGATTGCCTTATTGTCCTAGCTTTATGTGCTATGGTGTGACACATCAAATTTTTCCATATCAAATAAATCTCTCATGACATAAAATGCACTTATGAAAGCAAGTTTCATCATTATTGACTTTTCTCCATCTAATTTTAGCTTTTTAATAACATTCTTTCAATCAGTACTTACATCATCATTCTCTTTTCAAAAAATTGTCCTCGAATCAATTTCGGCCCAATTTTTCAAGGGGGCATCCTTTATGCACCCTAAAATGGTCGCCTAGACTTTGGGCCCCCATTCATCAATTTATCATTTCCTGAATCAATGCTTTGCAATATTTTCAATTTAAATCAATTTCCTTGATCAAATCGTAATTAATTTAATTATTTTAATATTTCGTAAGGTTTGCTCATTTTATCCTAAGTTTTATTTATTTAAGAGAACATGCTCCCTTTTAATTAAATAAAAAAATCTTTTAATTAAATAATAAAATCACTTTATCCTAAGCCACATTTAATTAAAAGAACAAATCTCTTTTAAATAAATAAAAAATCTTTTAATTAAATAATGGAGATCACTTTCCTAAAAATAATAAAATAAAAATAAAAATAAAAAGACTTTTTGTCTACACATTGAATGCACACTTTCCAAGATGAGTGGAATGTCTTTTTGCCTCTTAATTTCTTCCACACATCTTTTTGCCTCTTAACCATGTCCATTGATTTTGCCTCTTGAGAATCTTGAGCACATGGATCAACCAAGATTTAATCTCCACCATTGCTCATTTCTTTTTGCCTCTTAATCTTGACCGTCCATTCATTTCTAAATCCTTTAGAAGGAGCCCTCTCCTTCTCATTTTAGGCATGGAGATTTTAAGGATCCAAGATTTTATGTTATTGTTATGTTGCAGGTTTGGAGAATGATTTTGGAGAAGAGTTTGGAGCACTTGAGCTTGAATATTGAAACTTCTCTTTTCTTGTCTTCTTCTCTCATGCCTCCATGACAATCCATTTAGATTACTCTTGCACTTTCATATTAGATTAGATTCATATTTCCTTTCATAGAATAATCTAGCATAAGCCTTTCCTTTCATAGATTAGTTTGCTTTCATGCATTGTTATCATATAAAATAGCTTTTGTTTTTATTTGCATGCATCCTTGATGATCATGGAGACTAGAATTCTTTCTTTTCCTTTTTGAATCTCTCATTTTATAGTGTACTTGCATGGGCACAAACTAGGTCTAAGCTAAGGGCCTCCATTATAAACCCTTGCACACCATGAATAGAGAGCTATGAGTTGCCATTTGAGACCTCATTCTTCAGAAATCTTAGATTATAAAGACTCATAGAAGTGTGTCAACATTTTAGCACACATTTTTGGTGCCCACCATAGGGAAACCCACCTTTACATGATGATTTTGGTTATTTTTGGAGCTAACCCCCTTGTGCAAATTTGCTTGGAGACTAAAACCTTAGATTTTCAAATATTTGATAATATCTCCAAAATGGCTTGGAGTTTTAGTCTAAAATTGTTTTTGCAAGTTGATGATGTATTAGAGAAGCTTTAGTAAAAAATTTAGAATTTTATGAGATATTTTGAATTTTTTATAATTTTTTCTTTATTTTTCATAAAAAATTAATTTTCAGCTCAAATCAGCATATTTTAAAGAAATTTTTACACTTTTGGAAAGATCTTTAAATTATACAAGGGGTCTATTCATTGTGTTTTAAATTTGGATGCAATATCATAGCTCAAATAGTCAACTTACAAAAACTAGTCTATTTTGGTAAAATGGGTCTCTAGAGCACAAATGAAAAGAATTTTCTAAAATTTTTGCATTTTTGGAAAGCTCTCTATTTTGTAGTAGGGGTCATTGTTTTTCATTTCTATTTTTTTAGTCGAAATCATATGAAAAAAATCAAATCTTGTTGACTAGGTCAAGTGCAAAAAAATAAAATTTTGTGATTAGTATGCACTTATTTTTCATGGTTCAATGCATGATATGACTTGTCATTTGGATTATATGCTGGTCATTATTGCTCCTAACAATTTATTTTCAGATCTAACCCTAGGGTTTGCATAAGTTGAATATACATTGCATATCTTATTTTCTTGTTGGAGAGTTCGTGGCTTGCTTGCATGGAAAAACTCAACAAAAATAAAAATAAGGTAAAATCTACTAAGCGTGTTGCTTTGGACTTGAGGCATTTTATTGCATCTCTATAAAATTTTGATTTTGGAAATAAAATTAATCTCTCGTGTGTTTGTCTTGAATTTTTATTGCCTTCATAGATCACACTTCAATTTTTCTATAAAGGAGACAATGAATCTAGATTTACTTTCTTGCATATATGTCTCACATAGTAATTAGGCCCTATGAACACTATTTGTGGTATTCTTGAGAGAGTGGGCTTCATTCACTTGTCTTACATGCAAAGCTCTTCTTGACAATAGAACCCCTTGTAGTTAGGGAAGGAAGTTGTTATTATCTCACGGCCTTACTTGGTTTAGTCCTCAACTTTGATTGATACGTTCTCTCTTTGACCTGCTTAGAGAGATCGGTAGACATTGTTGTTGACGTACAAACCTTGGTGAGGTGATTTCAATTTTAACAAGTCAATGAATTTTCTTGCTATGTTTGGGTGAGGTGAAGAGGCTAGAGGATTATGCTTTTTTCCCCTTTGGGCACATTAGAAACTCAAATCCTTGAATCCAAGCTAAGTCCCCATATGGTCTTTTTTGTGAATCTTCCTTATTAGAGAGGGTTAACCATAGTGGACATGCCTTTATTGGGTCAACCACATGGATGGAACCTCAGGCAGTAATAGCCATTTTTTCCATGGTAGCAACAACCACTATATAAATGTCCTTGTGGAAGAAATCTCCGCAGGTGTAGTTTCTTGTTGGGCTGTCAGATCTCCTCAGCATCTCCGATTGATTAAATTCTCAAAATGTGTCAAAACCCCAATGCACTTGGATTGGAGTTCACCCTCTTGAAATTGCAAAATTTACAGAGTTGACCATTACTATGAACCATAGTGAAACCAACTTTTTCTTTGCTAGGACTATGTGTGTGACTGCAAAACATTTTGAGAATATACACAAGTAGAATCTTTAGGGAGTAGAATACTATGTCACTATTTTTTCTCATGCGCAAGGTTGCTTTGTCCCTTGCTCATTGTTTGAAGACAATTGTTTTCTTGAACTCCCTAATTTTTGTCTTGCATGCTTAATTAATGATAAAAATATGTTGATGCATCTATTTGGTCATTTAAAATGAACAAAAATTGAGTTCCTGAGTCAAAAAACTATCTTTTTACAACTTTCTTGATTTGCTATTATGTCATTTCTAGTCTTCCTCAGTCAATCTGGGTCAGATCAAGTCACTTACCCCACTATTAGAAGCTTGTTTTCACCTTGGATTATTTTTTTTTGACCTCTTGAACTAGTAATCTTTGATTTCACAAGTGACCTTTCTTGGAATCTATGAGCTAGAAACCATCCTTGTTGAGAAGATAAACCTTTGGATTCTTTAATAACACACTTGGAGAGTTTTAGTAATCTCTTGTCCATTCACTTCCATCCAAATTCAAATTCAATCAATATAACTTGGGTAAATCATCCTCCTAATCCATATGTGTTAGGGTACTCACCCATTCATTGGGCACCTCTATGGCAGTGTTGGTTTATGCCTCTTGCAAAATTTCTATCTTATCACCTCTCTTTTGGACAAGTGAGTGCTTTTACTATCCTAGTTTGGTACCAATGTTTCTTAGGGTCATCTTATCACCTAGTACCTTTTATTTCATGTTGGTTACAACAAGATATCAAGTAAATCAAGGAAAGTGACCTCAAGTAGTCTTTGACTAATTACTCTTAGTTCAAAGTTACCAAAAACATAAGGGAAAAGAGCTCATCTTTGATCAATCACCTAGGAACAACTCAAAAGTTCGGTTTGATCCCAAGAGAAACCTTAGTGATTTGAGTACACCCTTAGCATCTTCTAGCTTGAACATGGATATGAGTTACACAATAACTCGATGAGAGAGAGAAGAAATGGATAAAATCCTAGATAACATATTTGAAAGGCATAGAGATACCATTCTATTTGGCAATTCCTCTCATGAAAATTGACCAATCTCACCCCTTATTTCAACTAGCTATTTGGATGCACACCAAAGGGCTGAAAGAGATAAGAAGAAAGCCTATCAAGAAGAGTAATCACAACATGAAAGCCAAGACGATGAAACCTATGACACTCATGTGAATGCATCATACACCAATGACTTGTTTAGGCATTCAAGACCAAGCTCACCACTCAAAGTACCTTCAAGATACATGAGTGAAATACTTAAGATAATTGAGCATGAAAAGAAAGCATTCCTAGATGAACAAGATGAAATGGAAGAGAAATTTAGACTTCTTGAGTCGGAGAGACAAGCCTTGTTGGAGATAGAAAGGAGAGCCTCACAAGAAGAGAAAGATAGACTTTTGGCTCAACAACTTAATGACCAATTCAACAACATGTGTTTTGGTGGTGGAATCAACTCTCCTCCATCCACTCCTTTCAAGAATCCATGAATTGGAAGATGTTCAAGAACACCTTCATGAACTCCTAGTCCTAGAGGAAGAAGGGCTTCACAACATGATCATTAGAGGAGATGAACACCTCCTAAGAACTCAAGAAAACCTTCACAACATGCTCACCATGGTTCACAATATGGGGGTAGTAGTTCAATTTTTGACCTCAACTCCCAAGACTTCATGAATATACAACAAGAACCACTCTTCCAGAAGTATGTGGAGAGATACTTGGAGAAAAACAAATATAAGTTCTTAGAGATTTTAATCAACAAAGGTGCCAAAGTTCCCTATAACTTTGATGTGGACAAGAAGATCAAAAAGCAAGGTCCATCTTAGGAAGAAGAAATGAAACAACTTAAGAGTATGATGGAAAAGATTTTGGTACCCAAGAGTTCATTCTCACTTGAATCAATTTGTCCTAATCCTTTTGACAAAATTGTTAGCATGAAAGACTTTCCTAGAAAGTTTGAGATCCCTCAATATTAAAAGTATGATGGGAATGGAGATCCACATGATCATGTGCATCAATTCTATATTATGAGTTTTGATTTTCATCAAGATGATTCGTACCTCATGTGATTGTTCCTAGGGAGTCTTAAGGGTCAGGCGATGGAATGGTTCACCAACATAACTCCCCCCATCAAGACTTTCAAAGAGCTCATCCATAGATTTGTCCAACACTTTTCATACAACCTTTCAAGATCTGTCACCATGTTGGACTTATGCAACTTAAAGCAAAATCAAGGGGAATCCTTTGTCACTTTCTTGCAAAGGTGGAGATGAAAATTCTCTCACTGCTCTAGGACCATTCCTAAAAATGAGAAGATGGACATCCTTGTTAGCAACTTGGTTCCCAAAATGTGGTATGAAGTTAGGAAGATGGTTTTCAATTCCTTTGACACCATGGTTGAAATCGCATGTAGGATTGAGGATGCTTTGAGAGAACAAGGAATTTTGACCAAACATGGAAACAACAACAACAGCAATGGTCAAAATAACAACTCTAACAAGGATAAAGGAAGGAACTCACATTGGAATAAGAACAAAAAAGTGGTCAATGATGGAGCTATGGACTCCTCTCAACCTAAAGATCAAGCTATTCTCCACTTGTCTAGTGTTATTCAAGACATGAAACTCAATGCATCTCATCAACAAGAGAGCAAGCCAAGATACCAAGATAAGCCTAAGAAAGAGAGATGTTAGTTTGAAAAACTTGGTGATTCATATGAGGATGTCTTGAAAACACTAATTGCCAACAATCTTGTGCATCCTCAAGATCTCGCAAAGCATTATATACCTAATGTTAAGCCACATTGGTGGGATGAGAAAGTCTTTTGCAAATTTCACAATGACATTGGGCATGATATTGAAAAGTATTGGAAACTCAAACATATCATCCAAGATCTCATTGAGAGTGGAAAACTTAAGGTGGATGGATTGAACACCAACGCTGATCATAAGGAATTCAAAGAACCTTTTCCCAAGTATGAGAAGGGGGAAACCTCTAAACCTAATAATGGCAAGGCTAAGGTCAATTACACTTACAAAGCTGCGGTGAATGTTGTCAACATGCTTGAAGTTATAGAAGAAAATGTCAACACGATGAGGAATAAATATTCATATGGTTATGATCCAGACATGGACTCTCCTCCTATCTTTGATGAAGAACCCATCGTGGTGCTAAGGGGTTCTAACTCCAGAGTGTCATCTCAAACTCTCAATGTTGTCACATGAAGTCAAGGTCCCATTGTCATTAGAGGACCTAGTTCAAGTCAACCAAGTAAACCAAAGCAAGTGGAATCCAAGAATGTCACCTCAAAACCAACAGTCAATCCTAAGTTGAGCTATAATCTTGTCAATTAGTTACAAAGAACCTCAACTTAGATTTTGATCTTTGAGCTCTTAGAGTTGTCCCCGAGACACAAGCAAGTCCTTAAGGATTCTTTGCGCACAGTGAATGTCCCTAACAACTTAGATGTTGACCAATTCCAAAACATAGTTAACCATATTTCCAGCCCTCATTACCTTACCTTTTTAGAGGGTGATGATAAAGCTTTGAGCCACCCACACAATCTTTCCCTTCATATTGAAGTCATGATCCACAAAACCCATGTTAGGTGCATATTGATAGATGGGGGTGCTAGGCTTAATATTTGTTCCTTGAGTCTTTTAAAGACATTGGGTTATTCTGAACAAGTCATAAATGCCAGAAAGAAGATCACTATCAAAGCCTATGATGAGGTGGAAAGAAGTTCCAAATGGTTGGTCATCCTTATTGTTAGGATTGGCCCTATTGAGAAGGATATTTTATTTCAAATTGTTGATGTTGGTCCCCTTGTGTACAATATCTTACTTGGTAGACCATGGATTCATGATATGCAAGTAGTGCCATCTACCTATCATTAGTGTGTTAAGTTCCCCTACAATGGAGTAGAGATTTGTATACCCATGGATAGCACTTTATCTAAAAACTTAGTTTCAGTAAGTGCTCATGTTCCCCTCAATAGAGAAGCAAAAGACTTCAATGCAACCTTAGCTGAATGTAAAGACAAGTTCAAGTTAGTAGACCTTGGCATGGGGGGGTATCAACTCAACTCCTTCACAACACTACCAATTTCATGTAGGTCTTATGGCAGGCCTTCACAGGAAATGAGACCTTCCTCTTAAACTATGATTTTATTTGGCACATTTGTAGAGTCCTCAGTGCCTATTCAAGATGAGAAAGAAGAGGTGGCTATTAAAGATTGGATTTATAGAGAATAGAAATACATGCACAATGAGAAATTCTCTCCCTCTCCTAAGGCTTATGGAAGAGGGAATACTTTTGTCAAACAAATGGGCTATCTTGGACATGGCCCTCTTAGTCACAGATTGGATGCTAGAGGTGAACCTCTTGATGATGCTCTTTTTGGATGCAAGTCTAAGAAGATGGTTGGCTTAGGATTTGCAAATCATAACAAGAACCCTGCTCCTATTCTTGATGAGTCAGATAGTGAAGATGAACCATAATACATACCTAATTTGACAAATCAACAAGATATGTGTGAGGATTGGGTCCCTTCCACTAATCTCCTTTGGGGAGATTCAGATAGTCCAGTCACTCATGAGAGAGTTGCAACCTTAGAACAAGATGAATCAAATGTAGAAGATCCCATCAGAGAATGTCAATGCAAGAATATTGCTCATTTGATGGAGAGGGAAGGTATTACCCTTAATGACATTAGATCTTCCACATCAAGACATCCCAAACCTTTATGGTGTAAACATCCTAGTCGAAGTTCAAACACAAGTTCATATGAGTATGAATGGGACTCCCTCTCATAGCCTTCTATAGTTGACAGGGATGTTG
This sequence comes from Chamaecyparis obtusa, assembly GCA_027943335.1. NCBI lineage: Eukaryota > Viridiplantae > Streptophyta > Pinopsida > Cupressales > Cupressaceae > Chamaecyparis > Chamaecyparis obtusa. Next base: position 78,028 of record BSBK01008629.1, read on the forward strand.
ATGTCATCCACACTTATAGTTCTCAACCCGAGGTAGCTGACAAGTCATGTGTAGGATTGGAGGATTTGAACCCACATGTTGCATCAGTGGACGATTCTTCACTTGTTAGGAAAAATCCAGATTTGGGTAGCTTAGAAGGATACTTGATGGACTCTAAATCTTCAATCACCAGATATGATATCATTCACATTCACAACCTTGAACTAGTCATTGACTTACCTCTTGTTCATCCTAACCTCATTGATTGGTCCCAACGCTATCAAGAACCTAAGCTCTTAATGTTCCAAAATGATTATGAGATAACTTGTTACTTGAATGCCATTGAACCTGTAGTCTCTTCCACCAGTTAACTGACTACTAGCATGATAGAGCCAGACATCAAGTACCTTAGTCAAAAAATAAAAAGAAAAGAAAATCAAAAGAATAAGAGTTTTCATGGTGAAAACAACTATGTAGCGGTGTCAAAACAAAAAAAAGTAAAAAGAAATGACGTATCCAAGGGTGAAAACCTCTCTGAGGCACCTAAGGATGAGGTACTTGATTGTCTCCCTAGCTATTTTCAAGACAGATCTTTAGTGCTTATCGAACCAACACAAAAATTCAATTTGGGTACAAATGAAGCTCCACAGATAGTACACTTGGCTCAGTCCTTGTCACCACAAGAAAAAGAAGCTTACACTAAGTTCTTATAGAAAAAGAAGAGCAATTTTTCATGGACTTATTTAGATATGCTAGAGTTGGACACTAACCTTACCATGCATCACTTGTCCATAGCTTCAGGTGTCAAACAAGTTAAATAGAAATTGAGAAAGATGCATCCTCACATAGCTCTCCTAGTCAAAGAAGAATTAGAGAAACTCCTTGGTCTAGGATTCATAAGAGCTATTGACTATGCTGAATGTATATCAAATATTGTACCAATTTCCAAATATGATAAATCCATTTGAATTTGCATAGATTTTAGAGATGTCAATAGACCATGCCCAAAGGATGATTTTCCACTTCCCAATATAAACATGATAGTGGATATGACTACGGGTTATGAGATCTATTCCTTGATGTATAGTTTTTTTGGATATAATCAGATTACAATAGCTCCTAAAGATCAAGAAAAGACTACATTCACTTGTGCATGGGGTACCTATTGTTGGAACCTTATGCATTTTGGATTAAAAAATTTAGGAGCCACCTATCAACAAGCTATGACAACCATTTTTCATGACATGATGCATAAAAACATGGAAGATTATGTGGATGACACCTTGGCCAAGTCTAAGAGAAGAGACACACACTTAGATTATTTAGAAGTCATTATAGATCACATGGAACAATTTCAACTAAGGTTAAATCCTAAAAAGTGTGCATTTGGTGTCACCTCTGGAAAACTACTAGGATTAATCATTTCAGCAAAAGGAATAGAGTTAGACCCTAAAAAATTCTAAGAAATCATAGATATGCCACCTCCTAAAAACATTAATCAAATGAGGAGTCTTCAAGGAAGTCTTCAATCCATAAGGAGATTCATTTCACAGTTGGAAGATAGAGCTCAACCTTTCAACAAGAACTTACACAAAGGAGTCAAATATGTTTGGAATGAGGATTGTCAAAAGAGCATAGATCAAATCATGAAATACTTGGCAAATCCTCCCATTTTAATGCCTCCTATACCAGAGAAACCACATATCCTATACATTTCAGTGATTGAATCTTCCTTGGGGGCATTACTAGCTCAACTTGATGAACATGGGAAAGAAAGAGAAATATACTACATTAGTCACACTCTTGTTTCATATGAGGTTAACTACACCATCATTGAGAAAGCTTTCCTTGTAGTTGTGTTTGCTTCCCAAAAGTTGTGACATTACATGCTTGTGCACACTATCCACCTCATAGAAAAAATAGATCCACTCAAGTATTTACTAGGTAAGGCTACCCTCATAGGTAGACTTGCTTAATGGATGATGATGCTTTCAGAATTTGACATAGAGTACATTGAGCATAAAGAAATCAAAGGAAAAGCCATAGAAGATCAATTGGCTGATTTCCCAATACAAGATAATGCACCTATTCAAGTTGACTTCCTAGATGAACACCTCATGTATATGACTGAAAGAACATGAAATATGTTCTTTGATGGATCCTTTATGCAAAATGGTTTGGGAGCTTGTGTGTTGTTTGTTTCTCCTCATGTGTACACTATTCCTAAGTCTTACAAGTTATTGTTCCCATGTACAAACAACATTGCTGAGTATGAAGCTTTAACAAGTGGACTTAAGATGGCCATAGAATGGAAAATCACATAATTACACATCTATGGGGATTCACACCTGATAATCAACCAAGTCAATGATGAATATCAAAAAAAAGATGAGAAACTAGTACCTTATAAGAAAATGGTTGATTCCTTGAAATGATACTTCACATTTGTCACATTTTAGAAAATTCCTAGAGCAAAAAATAAAGCAGTTGATGCTATGGCTACACTTGCTTCACTTCTTCTGTTAGGGAAACATGAATCTAGATTCGAATTCCTAGTGGAAGAGCTACATCACCCTATCTATAACTCCCAAGAAATTCATGTCATTTGTACCCTTGTTGGTCATGAGTCATCCCATTATGGTGCCATTTACTCATACCTTCGTGATGGCATTATCCCTGAAACCTTTAACCAATCTAAATGTAGAAACCTTATCCAAAATGCCTTTCACCATTCCCTTATCTCTAGTGATTTGTATAGGAGGGGTCTAGATGGAACACTCCTTAGATGCTTAGAAAAGGAAGAATTTGACCAAGTGTTAGTTGACATTCATGAGGGCATTTGTGGGGGACATTCCAATGGTCTTGCCATGGCCTGAAGGTTGCTTAGGGTGGGACACTATTGGCCTACAATGCAGATTGATGCAAAAAATTTTACAAAGTCATGCGAAAAGTGTCAAAAACATGGTAACCTCGTACATGCTCCAGGAAGGGATCTCATTCCTTCTATATCTCATTGGCCATTTCAGCACTTGACCTTTGATCTTGTTGGGAAGATTCATCCCAACTCATCAGGTGGACACAAGTTTATCATCACTGCTACTAATTACTTCACTAAATGGGTAGAAGCTATCCTACTTCCTGTTGCGTCGGGCAAGACAATCTCTCTATTCATTCTGAACCATATCATCTATTGATATGGAGTGCCTTCTGAGATTATCACTGACAATAGAGGCCAGTTCAAAAATAAGGACCTTAAAAAACTCTACAAGAAATTCAAGATTAAACAACATTGGTCCTCCATTTACTTCCCGCAAGGAAATGGTCAAGCAGAGGCATCAAACAAAACCATTCTTAAAATCCTACATAGAATAGTTTGTAAGAATGGTAGAGATTGGCATTTACAGATCAATCCAAATTTGTGGGCTTATAGAATGAGTATTCATACTCCTACTAGGGCTACTCCTTTTTCCTTTACATATGGTGTTGAAGTAGTGTTATCTTTAGAGGTTGAGATACCTTCACTTAGAGTTTCCCTCAAAGGTCTAGTTACAACTAAAGACTACCGTGCCATGAGACTTCAAGAGTTAGAACTTCTAGATGAGAAACATCAAGCATCATTTGACCATATGAGGGTTTATCAAAAGTGCATGTCCAAAGCCTTCAACAAAAAGGTTCACCGTAGAGAATTCCAAGTGGGAGATCTTGTCCTACATGAAAATCCTAAGAATCAACAACATAGAGATCAAAAGGGAAAATTTGAACCTAATTGGCTAGGAACTTACATTATTACAACAACTTTTGGGACACATGCATATTTATTATCTACTGCAGAGGGGGCATCCTACCTCCCTTCTATCAATCTACTAGGGCATGATCCTTTATTTTTCTTTGAACCAACACTCATAATCACATTGTCTCAGAGAGGGGAAAAATGTAGACACTGAAAAATGGTTCACACCTATATGTCCCTTTTTTTTAACATGTCTTCAATGTCTAATTTTCATCCCTAAGTTACTAATATTTCTCCTCGATTTTTCCTCATTTTTGACCTAATCAATCACTTTTGAAATCAATACAATCCATTATTAGAATTATCAAAATTGATTCTTTGCCTCATCAAAATCATCAATTTGGTCAAATCAATTAATTTTTCTTCTTTAGGGGTAAATAACCCATATTTTATCCCCAAGTCGTAGCCTTGATAAATAAATTACATTTATTTATTCCCTTTTCTACATAGTTTCACAATTAAGTAATTAGGTAATTATTGATTTATGAAATTTTCATAATTCCTAAATCCTAATTTCCATTTTGTGGGAATAAATGAATTTTAAAATTTAATAATTCGCTCCTTTTGCCAAATGGGATTTTATCCCTTAATTTATGCTTCACCCACATTTTTAGCCTCCACCTTCCCTTTTCCTTTTGCCATAAATTATCATAGTTTATGACATTTTCCTTTTTTCCTTTTGTCATAAATTGTCATAGTTTATGACAATTTTCCCTTTTTCCTTTTGTCATATTTGTCATAGTTTATGAATTTTTTTCCCTTTTTAATTCACTAATATCTAATTGTGCATTCAATTTGTCATAAATTATCATTTTAATGACAATTTTCCTCTTTAAAATTTGCTAATTTCCATAATGTATAACAATTTCCATTTTGCACATCAATTTGCTAATTTTGAGATTTCATTTTGAAATTCTATAAATTGAGATCATTTCTCTCATTTTTGTTTTAACCACATTCATAATATTCTCTTTTCATCATTTTTCTTTCAACCACATTCCTAATATTCTCTTTTCATCATTTTTCTTTCAACCACACTCCTAGTATTCTCATGTTATCATCTTGCTTTTAATTATAGTGCAGATTTTGTCAAGATCATAGACCTAGATCAATCCATATTATGGAGAAGAAAGGAGAGCATAGGAGCTACACTTGAAAGGGGGTTTTGTTTGTTTAATTTCCTTTATATTTCAAGTGGATTTTATGGTAGATTAGATTGTTTTGCATATATTTATTGTATGAGATTTGTGGTTCTCTCATGTATGCTTTCTAAACCTTTTTCTAGTCTTACACCTATCTAACCTAATCTCCCTATCATTCATTCACTCAATCTCTCTTCAGTAAAGGACGTCCCTTGGATTTATCACTTTAGCTTTTGGATTTAATATTTGGTTCTTGTTAATCTTTTCAAAGGCTTCTCATTGTTCCTCTCCTGAAGGTCGCCATGATCCTTTATATCATGATGTTCTATGAATGAGGGAAATCTTGGGTGGGTATTTTGATCATTTTTCTTTCTTCCTATGAGTCAGTCAGATGTGAACCTTGCACATCCCACTGTGATCTTTTGAGTTACATGGTGCACCTGGGAAATGTTGTTTGTTTGTGAGTTCCTCAACATCATTTCCGCCATGCCTCCTCCTAGATTCATGTGTGATGCTGGGGTAACCCTTGCATTTATTTTTGTGTGTGTCCTTGATAACATTGGTTACATGGCCTTGAGTTCCTAAGTAATCTTGGCAGGTCTTTAATTTTTCTATATCAAACTAGTTTGTGCTCTCCACATTAACACAATGAAATCCCCAAGTCCCATTAGCTGTATTAGATTCATATTGCATATTCAATCTTTTCTCATGGACCAACATCTACTTATCCCCTTCCTCCCTTCCCCTTCTCTTTCTTCCCTACTTGTGTCTTTTTTGGGGGGTAAAATTCCACAAAGTTTCCTCTTTGCATTATTTTCTTGAGGGAGCACAACCTCCTATAATCATTGCTTCATCACGATGTCTCTCTTTGTTTGGGGAATCTTATTTTCTTTTCTTTGATGGAACACCACTTACCACACTGGATCAAAGGGGAAAACTATAGAAACCTAAAAATAATTCATATTAATTAAATTTATTTCAATAATAATCCTTGTGATATCATGATTAATTTTAATTAATTAATAATTTTTTTCATATTCCTCTACCTATTTAATTATAATTATTTAGTTAAGTCAAGTTCACTATCTAAAGTATTTAAATATAATTTAATCCCCTCTCTAATGTATTTAACTTATTCTTAATACATATCCTGCCATATAGCCCTTTTTTAATAAATTTCTATTTATTTAAATCCCTCCAATTTCTAATATTCCTCTAAGCTTGGATTAATCTAAAGCTAATTTGAATTAATCTAAATCCCTACCTAAATCCTAGCCTACACCCATCACCTCAATTTCTAAGCCTACTCTCTCACTTAATCATTCCTCTAATCTCACTTAGAGAGTGATTCCTAATGTCATTAGCCCTAATGGGTTGCTCACACATGTGTGAGAAACTCTTCCCAAGGAAGCCACCAAACTTTCTTAAATGCTCCAACTCCTCTCTTACAACTTTGTCACATTCACTCTTTTGGGAGGAGAGAGAGGACCTAGATGAGGTGGCACCTATGTGGCATCCATATAGGAGCCACATAATCATGTAATAATCATAGCATTGCATTGGGGATTGTCTCATAGTGTTTGGAGATCACATCAACATTCTCCTCAAAAGAGAAAATCAAACAGGGCTTGGGTTCTCCCATTTTGGCTCAATCAGAGGTGGCATGTTTTGAATTTCTTGTTATATGCTACATGAATTTTTTTTTTACTACTGTTTGAGTGTCTACACATGCTCCTGATAGGTTAGGTTAAAAACATCTACACTTTTATACTTGGAATATTTTAGGGCTCAAAACTTGAAGGAGGCTGACATAGATACAAAAAATCTTACTAAACCCACAAGACAAGATCCTAGGTCCAATTTGGGGCAAAAAATTAGGGAATAGGATGCCCAAGGATTCCTCTTCTTGAGAAGAGGATGCATTTGTGTCCTCTTTCCAAGAAGAGGATGCCTAGTTCATCCTCTTCTCTAGAATAGGATGCCCAAGGTGTCTGCTTCCTACAATAAGAAGCCCAAATTAAGATTAGGAGCTAGGGAGGAGGAATATAAGTAAAAAATAAAGGGGGTAGGGAATTAGATCAAGCATAGAAGACATGAAATCTTGAGAAATGAAAAATGGGATACAATTGACAATCTAATTATAGGTGCTTACAATTTAGGATAGTACACTAAGTTATTAAAGTCCATGATTAGATCTAAGAATGGAATATATGAGATCTAGACACCAAATCAAAATGAAAATGTCATGCGTCAAGCTCACCAAAATGGAGGAAGTAAAAGACATTATGTACATACAAATTGACAGATAATAGACAACTCTGTGAGAATACTTGAAAAAGAAACTAGGTAACACCACAAACCTATTATTTAAAATTGATGTTATTTTGTAGGGAAGAGGGTTCCTGTGAATGCTTGAATGTGGATTCTTGAATTTATGTATATATATTCTTTCACTATGTTCTTATTTTTTTTTTGGTATACTCCTTTCCTATCCTTAAATAAGGGAAATGAGCTTGATCCATGAAGAAGATTGCCCTGAAAATGCTTAAGATCTTTCTTAAAAATTATTGAGATGAAAAATTGTAGCATAGCTCTTGAAATATTGATCTTGGTCACCAAAATGAGGAGATAGGATTCTTTTATACCTCTCACAACCTTTTGGATCTCAAAACTCAAAGTAGGATGATGGAAATTTAGAAATCCCACTAAATTAATGAGATGAGCCCTAATATGAAATTTGGAGAAAACATAGGGGAAGAGGTTAGCCTGGACATCCTATTCCTAGGAGGAGGATACCCATGACATCCTCTTCCTACCAAAATAGGATTAAATTGAATTTGGAAGTTGGGAAAATGGAAAAGAGTTAAAAATGTAGGTGACGTGAAGCTAAAATAGTGTAAAATTAATGCAGGAGCCCATACATGTTAAAATGGGACCTAATGGACCATCTAATTATAGGTGCTTACAATTTAGAATGTTACACTAAGTTATCAAGATTTAATTTTTTTATTCCCATGATCAAATTGGGTGGCCTATTGCTTTGGGGATGTTTTAGTAATTGGGTTTCAACAATAACTTACTTTAATTAGTTTAATTTTTCTTTGCAAATAATTCATCCCACTTAACCTTTATCAGCCAAAAAATATTATCTATTTGGCTTGTTTTAATTCATAGATGACGTATATCATTTGGCCCTAGTTGTTTATGTCGTGGATGTTGACGGATTTGGTAAATTTCCTCCTAATGTCATTTCTTAGTGAAGAGGTAAGGGCAATTATCTTGTTGTTTATTCTTCTTTTCTTTTTAAGGGTCACTTTTCTCATGATTATGTTTTTAATCTATTGGATGAACTAGATAATGTTAATCAATCCTTTTAATTTTTGTATACATTAACCTTGACCTTTAATTTTAGTATCCAATGGTAGAAAATAAGTGTTATATATTGTGTTTTCTTTCCAATACCACATGGATAGACTCCAATAGCTGGAAATGGTTAAAATGTGAGGGTGGATGAGTTTCAAGCATTATTAATTTATTTTTTCTTTAAATATTCTAATGCACTAATGTTGTGGAAATTCATTCTTAGAGTATTGCAAATAAACTAAAATATAAATGGGTTATTAAATCATTTTAGTTTGTTTAGAATTATAAGTTTGTTCCAAAGTGATTTATACAACTCATGTTTATTATTAATCATGTTGGGCCCCTTATAAATATTCTTCATAAAATTAGAAAGGGAAAGTATTTTAAAGATTCATTTGGGAATTATACTCTCCTAAGATACTCTGATGATTTAAGTTCATTTGACACTTTCAAATACACACTAGCATTTTGTGCCAAATGAAGCATACATGAATGTTTTGGGAATTTTGACTTTGACACTATATTGCTTCCATATTTCCTTCTAGATGTAGAGAAAGTTGTCATTTCATTGGTTTTCATAATACCCTCATCACGTGGTAGCCAATGTTAATCCAATATACTTTTATTATATAAATTATTTGGTATTCATGGAAGGAAATCAATTCATGAATGAATTGGAATTGGAATCAATTTATATAATTAAGATTTATTTTAACCAATACAATTTATAGTGGTTTCCTCTAATTATTTGCTAGGATAAGTTCTACTTATTTATTATTCCCTAGGTCTATTCCTTAGGGAATTACAATGATGGGCTTTGTACACCATATATCTTTTTTTTCTAGAAAAACCAAGACCTAGATTTTTTCTCAAGATTTAAAATGTGAATTCAAAATTGATAGAAAGGATATATATTTTTTCCAAACTATCTTGGATTTGATTCCACAAAAAATACTATAAAATATTCTAATTGATCATATAATGCTATTTAAGAAGTAAAAGTGCTTTCTAGATGATCATTTTCAAAGTTGCAAACCTTGGAAGGTTAAATGAATCTTAATTCCTCTATGATTAAAAATGGTGATATATATTTCAAAAATTCTAATACACTTTTTGTTTTACTAAGTATGTAAAGGTGATTACTAAGAGGGGAGAAGTGAATTAGTATAGTAAAACAATTTTAAACTATCTAAACTTACTTCTTTAACCATTTATTGAATCCATAACTTTACATGCATCTCATAAAATATATAAAGCATTAACATAACACATAACTCATAACACATTTGTTTTGGTATTGTAGAAATCCTTGTTAGAGGATAAAAACTACGGTGGGGATGAAACCCACAAAACTTCACTACTAGAGTTAAAATATTTCTTGGTTAGAGCTACATTGTTAGTTATTTATGATAGGTTACCCTATTAAGAGTATTAACTCGGTTAAGCATCTTAAGACTAGTTAAGTCTACCTTGCCAAAGGATTTTACAATTTTAATCTAAGAAATATACCTGGTTAATGGATTAACAATGTAATATCTGTTGGGATCTTCTTGGTTAAGAGACTTTACAATTTTGATTACTATTTAATCTGTAATAGAAACTTGTTTGTTAAAATTGCATCTACTTATGATTTTTAGACTCTATATTCTCAATAACTTATTACCTCATACTGTGCACCTCTCAAAATAATAATTTAGTAATTGGTAGATTCAACTCTGAATCACAATTACTCTTCTCTTATTGTTCTATTTCTCAGTGGCTTCTCTTCTCATCACCTTATTTTTTCAATCTCTGCTCTGCACATATAATCTCCTCTTCTCATATGTGTACTAATCTTCTCACTTAGATCAATTATATACAATTATAGAAGTGGTGGAAATGCTCTATAATCATCTCTTCAAGCACTGCTACCATTGGTTACTCCTCCAATGCATATATCATACTTAATTCTCATTCATTAATCTCACCTTGTAATCATGCATAATCATCATTTTTAAATCTCCAATGCTCTGTCATACAATCTCCTTGAGACTTGTAAAGTGTTTTTTGTTCGGTGTCCAGGTTCAATGTATTTAGAGATTCTTCTTATGTTGGCCTATCATGCTAGGTAATATATTTTCCTCTTTCTCAATAATTGTCTCATCTCTCGATTTGGTTGATGTTGTAGCTTGGTACAACTCGGTGCTTGGTTCTTCCTTGCTCAGTTACTAAACTCCTTTTCCTTTAATAAAATCACCTATTCCTTTATTTCCTTTTTGTTGAATCTCTTGTGTGCTTTACCAAATTGTCTTTCCTTCACTCTTGAATGACTTTGACAATCATTATGACTTCTTCTTAACTAATGAAAATAAAATAAATATTAGGAGTATCAATCTCCCCCTTTGGCATTAGTTTGGTATCTTTGTTAAAAACCTTCAAAGTCATCAAAAATTCAAAATTTTGTTCTATGCAAAAGTGTCCATGTATGCATTTGTCATGCCCAAAATTAGGGCAAAACACACACAACAGATCTTTTTTTAAAGTCACTAATAACAAGGTTGTAAACTGAAATACGAGAACAAAACATCAACCAATGCACTCATCTCACAAGGGGATTCAAGGAATGCGTTGGCTTGCCAACATCCCCTATGTGTTAGGTTAACTAGGCCAAAGAAACCACTAACTAGGTTTAATCATAATGAGGATACGAGGGAGAAATCCCTAAATCAAATCACTCCAAAATTTAAGACAATAATATTTAATTAATCATTCGTCGGTAAACTTATTACTCCCCTTGAAGTAATACTCCCTATACACATCTCCATCCATCTTGTGTATATATCCTCTCTTTTACTCTCTCAAATACATATGTACATATAATATATTTTCCCTTTTATACTGTATTTCCCCTTTATTCATATACTATATTTCCCCCTTTTTTAACAGAAATGCCAAAAATAATAATAACTCACTATTTTTCTAGTCGAGGGATCTTGTCAAAAATAGATTTATACCTATCATGTGCATCCTTCAATGATGCCTTCAATGAATCTTTTAGTGTCTGCAACACTATTATTTTCTCACTAATGTCAGTTGTCAAGCTGACCATGTTGTCCATGGCACTAACATCTGGTGGTTGACTAAATATTTTGCCTTATGTACCTTCTTCTACATTAATTTAATGTGGGGTATAAAATATGTTTGGAGTTCCATAAGATCCATTATGATCACATTCTCCTCTTTTATAAGCTCATATTGCACTCCCATTAAGTGCTTTAACCTTTCATAATATTCTTTTAAATAAGTAGGCTTAGTTGAAACTTTAGCTAATTGCTCTGTCAGCTCCTTTTCTACATTTTCATCTTTTTCCTTGATATCCTTGGTAAAATTAGAAATCAAACAAATATATTGAAATAATAAAAAAATGTTTTTTAGCTGATTCTCTAATTTGGTAACTAACACAAATAGAGTTACCTTATCTAGTGCAACTAATTGAATAAGTTATTCAATCAATTTAGTCTCCATTTTCTTCTTTTGCACTTGTATCATATATTCAGTAGTATCAGTACCGGGCTAGTTAACTTGGTTCACCAATTCTCACAGTTGGTTGTATATATCTCATTTTTTATTAATGTTCGCCTTTGGTACTATTTTATTTAATATGTCTTTGCAATCAATTTGTCTTGTGTAGATTTTCTTTTCAATAAGTCTTAGAACTCAAATAGTTCCTTGAAGCTCATGGTTGAAATATCAACCTTAGGAATAATAATAGGTTGGCTCAAATTAACCTCTTTTTCATGCTTCCTCTTTTTGGATTTTCCCTTCTCTATAGATGCCTTCTTTGCATTAGATTGTGCAGTGGTGGTGTCATCAGTTTTCTCTTGTTTTAATTCTTCCTTATTCTCTTCTAATTTATTTTATTCCTTCTTCTCCTATATATCTTCTTTCTTTTCTTCAATTTTGTCCTTTACTTTCTCTTTTTCTAGTTCCTTCTCTTGTTCTACAGTCTTGGTAGGAGTTACTGATTTAGTGGTTTCATTTTGTAGTTCAACGGGGGTAGCTGTATCAGTTGGAACATCTCTTGTTACTTCTGAGATTACTTCTTCAATCTCTAGAAGTTTCAATGCCTTCTCAATAATAGGATCTTTTTCCATTAATCTTGACTTTGTAGAATCATCTATATCCATTTCTTCAGTTTCTTTGACCTCAATTTCCATGATATCTTCATCAACTTTTATTTCCTTAGCAGGGTCCTGATCTGTAATATCCTCAATGATAATTTCATTTTTATTTGTTGCCAAGTCAATTGGATCTGACTTTCTTATTTGTTCTTTGACCTCTTCATCACTCGATTCATCAAGAGAAAATATTTTTCTCCAAAGATCATCAGTCTCATTTTGTACTTCTTCTAATTTATCGACCATAATACTTAGTGTTCTACTTTTCACTTGAAATATCTTTGAATATTCTTTGCAGTGTGTCTTCGATTCCTCTTTTGGTCAGGTCTGGTATTTTGATGTCTAGGGATCTCTCCCTCATTTTCTTCTTAGATGCTAGAGAATATTTCCATCTAGCATGAATATTCTGATATAACTCATTATCTATATTTGGTGCTACTTCAATTAGTGTAGTTCTAAATTTGTGTAAGGTAAATACAATAGCCTCTTCAATTTTATCTTTCTCTTTATCACTCCTTTTCTCATATTTTAGTTTCTTCAGACCCTAATAACCTCCATATTTCTTTAGTATTGTAAGAGACTCATCAAGGCTTTACAGTTTTGGTGTTGGATTTTGTACAACCTTGAATTGTGAAACATCCTCTAATTTTGTTTCACTTTCTTTTATCACCTTCAATTTTCTCCTAGGCCTTCCAGTAGCCTTTTTATCTCTTATGTTTTTTTCAGTCTTTAGTGGTTCTATCTCTTCTTTCTTCTTTTCTCTCAGTGTGGAGGAAGACCTTGTTGATTGTCTAACACTGATTGGACTGGGGGTCTCTTTCTTCATTATTATCTTCTTCCCCTTTACTTTTGATGGCTCAACAACTTCTTCATCAATGGGAATACCCAAATTCTCTGACAAGTTATTGATCATCCTGCTATTTTATCTTATGGCCTTAGGTATCAGGATACTTAATTTGATTTTCTCTTTAACTTCTTCATAAGTACCATACTGAATTTCCCTTCTATCAACTAGTTTCTCTAAAAGTCTTGCAATCTATATTGATGCAACATCAATATCCATGTCATATCCCATGGGTGGTAGCCACATGGTTCTTGGCTCCATTTCTCTTATTAAACATGTATTTGTGTCTACTTTAAAACATATCTCATCTTTATATTATTCCACCAACTAGGGTGGAATCCAAAATCTTTTATGCATCTTGGTTTGAAACTTAGTAAAATAATCATTCATGACCATATCAAAATTTTCTCCTATGCTTTGAATATATTCATTGATTTTATAGATAATTGGTTTACCTGCTTTCCATACTACTACATCGATTGTCAAAAATAAGTTCTGAAAATAAAAGAAAATGCATACAAGTAATGGTCCAAACATAAATGTATTGGACTTCACTTTCCTGATAGTATTCATATTGTCATCCAATTGCTTCAATAATATTTCACGTAGGTCTATCTTCATGTCTTTCTTGAAAATCTTATAGGAAATATGAACTGTTCCACAGGGTACACTGTCTACCTAATATTACTGAAAGATTTAGTAAGATTTAATGTTTCTTGTAGAATTTTAACTCAAGCTCATAAGCACTAGACAACTTCAAACCTCTACCATCCCATTTGGCTTGATTAAGCTCACATAGCTTATTCTTGTCAATTTTCTTATATGCCCTCTATCTATCACCGACCAGAAATCCTATGACAATGTGCAATAAATCCTTGGTGACCTTTATTGGCACATTGAGCCACATTAACTAATCACATGTATTTGGATAATAACCATTATCATCCATTCTTGTTTGAAAACTATTGGTACATGCATAGCATAGACCAAACTCTTGGTTTCCAAATGTGTGTGGTCATCTTTTAATTTCCCATCAATGGACAAATTCTTGTATGGTTTATCAATTTCAGATTGGTAGATGTATTCAATTTTGTAATGTAGAAGGAGTGAATGTCTTCAATGAGTATAAAACTTGGTAGAATTGATGATAGAGCTCTAGATTTTTCAACTTCATCAACAACGACATGAGGAAACTTCTATTTTAGATTGACATGGCCAATGTTCTCAACAACAACGCCCTTCTAAAATTTTGGTGTCATTGGGATCTCATAAATAATCTTCAAACAAATAGGGTTTCACTTGAATAGTAACTTGAATTTGTTAACATAGCTTGGGACATGCAAGAAATACCTTGAATGTTCTTTATACTACTTAGGTTTGTTTGAATGCTCGCTTGAATTTTATCAATAGTCTCTTCTCTATCAAATGATTGAAATGCTCATGAAAGTGTAAGGTGAAAATGAAATAGCACAACCTCTATTTATAGTTATTCCTCAGCTAGGGTTTCCAACAACTATATTATTTGTATTAAATGCTCTTGATCAACTTCATTTCACCAATAACCAAAATACACTTTCTTACACCGAATGGAATATAATAACTTATACACTTTACCAATCAATATATGAAATTTCAAAATCATATCTTATATCTAAATTCATCTTAGTATGCTAGCATGGATCTTTTCTCAAATTATAGGAATTAATTTAAGATAGTGTTTAGGTTATCAGGTCCTACACATACCTTTGACTGATTAAGAAAATATTGCTGCACACGATCTAGAGGATGTGGTGCCATCACTTATTCCAAGTTTAGCTCCATCATCTTGCATCTTCCTTCTACATTTCTTATTCATCTAATCTCTTATCTCATCAATATTAAATTAATCTTTTTTATTTAGTTTTTCCTTGGTTGGGGCTTTACCTTTGTGCATGTAGTCTTTAGCTAGGTGACCGACCTTGTGACAGTGAAAAAAATCCATTCTAGAGTTTCTCCATGAGCTTCTATTATTCATACCATGCATCCTAAATCAATTTTCATAAATGTGACCAAATCTACCACATGCAGTGCAAGCAATTCTTTTATTGTAGTCCCATGTTATTTTTTATCCTTGTCAATTGTTTGCAACATTCTGTCAGTTAGAGATCCACTTCTCATTCTTTCTTTATGACCTACATTATCCATACTTGTGACCATATCTATTATAGTTGTTACAGTAACCATTAAATCTTTACTTCCTTAGATTGTTAGAAATGTTTGATCTACATTCAAATGCCTTGTGGCCATACTTATTACAATTGTAACAATGATCATTAAATTTAGGATTACTTGGTGGATTACCTCTTCTTCTCCTACAAACATTAGTTGTGTGTCCTAGTTTCCCACATTGATAGCATTTCAACTTCTTTGTCTTTAGTGGGATAGAAGAATTATCTTGGTTGACTTCTTGTTTAGAGGAATCACCCTTCTTGATAGTATTGTTTACATTGTATACAAGTGCAATAGTATCTCTTAGTTGTCTCCAACCATTTAGTTGTTCATCCAATATCCCTAGTGATTCTTCATTTCTTTTCAATACTTCATTGGCATCTTTTTATTATTTTTTAGTTCATTCTTCAAATGTTTATTCTCAGATCTCAGTTCAACAATCTCTCCAGCTTTCCTTGCAACATCATGATTTACACTGACTAGTTGGTGTGTCAAGTTGTACTAAATTTGTGTCAACCTCAGTATTTTCCCATCTTTCTCATTCAGTCTTATATTCATTTCTCTTCTCTCATTTTCAAATATTCTTTTGTCATCTTCAAATTTTCCTTTTTGTTCTAGGATTTCACACATCCTTACTGATTGGGCTTCTTGTTCTCTTTTTAGCTCTTTTACCTGATCAACTAGGTTTTTCTTCTTTTCAGTCAGTTTTGATATTATAGCATCACATTCATCAGACATGCCTCCCTTTGATTGTTCTTTAAGTTCTTAAACCTAATCTTGGGTTTCCTTCAATTGATGTGCTAGCTCCTTTCTCATGTTGATTGAATGCTTTATTTTTCTCCTTAATTCATCAATCTTCTCATTATCCATTCTCAATTCCATTTCCATATTATCAATCACCTTTTCATACATATAAATTTCCATTCCTTCAAATCTTTCCTCTCAAGTGGTTAAACTTATTAATAGGAGACACAACTCTAATACCAATTGTTGGACTAAGTATGTAAAGGTGAGTACTGAGAGGGGAGGGGTGAATCAGTATTGTAAAACACTTTTAAACTATCTAAACTATATTCTTTAACCATTTAATGAATCTATAACTTCACATGCATCTCATAAAATATATAAATCATTAACATAACACATTTGTTTTGGTATCGTAGAAATCCTTGTTAGAGGATAAAAACTGTGGTGGGGATGACACCCACAAAACTTCACTAATATAGTTAAAAATTTTCTGAGTTAGAGCTACACTATTAGTTATTTTTGATAGCTTACCCTGTTAAGAGTATTAACTCGGTGAAGCATCTTAAGGCTAGTTAAGTCTACCTTCCTAAAGGATTTTACAATTCTAATATAAGAACTGTACTTGGTTAAAGGATTTACAATGTAAGATCTATTGGGTTCTGCTCGATTATGATAATTTACAATTTTGATTACTCGTTAATCAGTAAAACAAAATTTTCTATTAAAATTGCATCTACTTATTATTTTCAGACTCTATATGCTCAATAACTTATTACCTCATATTGTGCACCTCTAAAAAAAACAATTCAATGCTTGGTAGATTCAACTCTGAATCATAATTACTCTACTCTTTATTGTTCTATTACTCGGTGGCTTCTCTAGTCATGACCTTCTTTCTAAAATCTCTACTTCACACATGCAATATCCTCTTCTCATATGCGTATTAATCTTGTCACTTAGATCCATTATATACAATTCTAGAAGTGGTGGAAATATTCTAGAATCATCTCTTCAAGTGGTGCTAGCATTGGTTACTCCTCTAATGCATATATCATACTAAATTCTCATTCATGAATCTCACCTTGTAATCATGCATAATCATCATGTTTAAATCTCCAATGCTCTATCATACAATCTATTAGAAAGTAAAGTCCACCAAGCTAACTGAGAGGGGGGGGTGGTGAATCAGTTATATGATAATTATAACTTTTATCAATTTCAATAGAATTTAACCATGTAAGAAATATAATTACCAACCATAGAAAGATATTCATACACAATGACACAATGAAACAAGATATGTTGACTAGGGAACCTCTTGATCAAAGAGTAAACCCTGGTGGGAATGATGCCCACAAAAGATGCACCAATATGAATATTCCTTGTGAAAGGAAGGACTTTGTTAGGAGTCTTATGAAATACATTCAGTACATATGAATCCCTATTAGGAGATTTTGAATCCCTGTTAAAAGATTCTAACCTTGTTAAGAGTTATGGAAGACAGAAGGACTCACTGCCCAAACAGCTTCAATGGCAAGATCACCAAACACACTATCCAACTGATCTCTATATTATTCAACAGAATAATATCAAATATGTTACCTCCTTCCTTACTATTCCAAACCGCACTCTCTACTTCACCAAATCTCAATCTCAGATCTTTGCATGTCTTCCTTCACAAATTCACTATCATAACTGCATTAGCTCTTTTCTTCACTTCATGCATACATCATCACATCCAATCATTACAACCATCTTCAACTATCAATAAGAAAAAACATTCCTTCCTTTATACCACACTCAAGTAATTACAAATGAGTCAGCATACAATTACAAAATAAAAGTTTCCACACACTACATCAAAATTACACAAAATTGTTGGCTTCCAACTACAATAATTCTCCACTCATGCAATCTTGATGTTTGCATTGTCATCCATGTCACTATCAATGTGTCTTCAAATTCCCTTTAACTGCACAAAACTAGATTCCATCCCAATTAGGAGATATCATCTGATTTCCACAAACTGCTACTCAGGAACACTACCTGAATACTGCTTCTACCAAAATGCTCATAACTTTCATGAATAAATGAAT
The DNA here is from genome assembly GCA_027943335.1 of Chamaecyparis obtusa. Taxonomy (NCBI): domain Eukaryota; kingdom Viridiplantae; phylum Streptophyta; class Pinopsida; order Cupressales; family Cupressaceae; genus Chamaecyparis; species Chamaecyparis obtusa. The sequence goes on from BSBK01008629.1 coordinate 96,354, forward strand.
TACTATGTGCGCTCTTAACCATAAACATATAACATATCAAAGAGTATATCCTCAACATTGTATGGCTCCAACTGCAATATCCCACGTGCGCTAATCCAAACTCTGTCTGCTTCTTTGCAAGTCTCTGGTAGATCACTGTGTTGACATCAATGACAATCATAGTCTTGAATGCAACAACAACTACTACAGAATGGCTGCCAAACATTTATCATTCATTCCTAACAATCTCCCCCATTGGCATTGATGGCAACATAGATGAAAAAACATCTAATGTTCCAAAAATCCAATACTACAATACTACTACTCTAGAAAATTTCAAATCCTCTTCATTAATCAAATCTTGCTTCATTTTCCTGTTCAGATAGTACAAATAGTTTTTTTCATGTACACTTCTCCCCCATTGACATCAATGACATAATTCTCATCATTATGTCAAAAACAATTCCAATGTCAAAAGACACTATTCAAAAAATACATTCACTAGAGTCCTCATGACTCATCTCATATACACATACTCCCCCATAAAGGAAGTACCAACATCCAGTCCAGAAAAAGATAAGGCTCATATACCACTGGACGGATGTAATCAACAGCATCAATTCTCAAAAGTAGGCTGGGGCATAACCCCAAGCATACCTCTCAAATACTCAGATGTATCCTTAGGCAAAGGCTTTGTAAATATTTCTACTATCTTCTCCTTTGTACTTATGTACTCAAATCTGACTTCTTTCTCAGCAACTTTCCCTCTTACAACATGATACTTAATCTCTATATGTTTTGTCTTAGAATGTAATATGGGGTTCTTAGACATACTAAATGTGCTGGTGTTTTCACAATGTATGACAACAAGTTCAACAAAATTTATTCCAATATCCTTCAGCATTTGCTTCATCCAAATTATCTAGTTATAATTGTTTGTTGCTGCTAGATATTCTGCACTTGCTGTGCTTTGTGAGATACAATTCTACTTCTTGCTTAGCCAGGAAACCAATCTTCCTCCAAGGAAAAATGCTCCACCACTGGTGCTTTTCTTATCATCAACATGACCTCCCCAATCAGCATCTATATATGCACATAGGGTAAAATCATCATATTTTTCATACCACAATCCATAGTCCATTGTGCCTCTTAAATATCTCACTATCCTCTTCACTACTGCATAATGTGATCCTCTAGGTTTAGCTTGAAATCTTTCTACAATATCAACTGAATATGCTATATCAGGTCTTGTATGAGTCAAGTACTGCAATCCTCAAATCATAGATTTGTATTTCTTTTGTTCAACTGTAGGAGTCTCATCTATGCTAGATAACTTATATCCAGTTACCATAGGTGTTCCAATTGGTTTAAAGTTCTCCATTCCAATTTTTTTCAACAAGTCATTCAGGTACTTTGTTTGACTTACAAAGATACCATCATTGTTTTGTGTTATCTATAATCCCAAAAAGTATTTCATTTCACCAATCATACTCATTTCAAATTCAGTCTTCATTTCATCAACAAATTTATCACTAGATTCATCTTCTCCTCCGAAAATAATGTCATCAACAAAAATAACTATAACCAACAAACCATTTTCAATTTCTTTTATGTACAAATTGCTATCAGTTGTTCCTTTTGTAAATCCCAACTTTAACAAATACTTGTCCAATCTTGCATACCAAGTTCTAGGTTCTTGTTTTAGTCCATATAAAGCTTTCTTTAGTCTACATACCATGTCTCCTTCTTGATTCAAAGGAAAACCTCCAGGCTACTTAATGTAGACTTTTTCTTCCAATTCTCCATTCAGAAATGTTGACTTCACATCCATCTGATATACTTTAAACTTCTTATAAGCTGCATAGGCCAAAAACATTCTTACTGCTTCAATTCTTGCAATAGGTGCAAAGGTTTCTTCATAGTCAATTCCTTCTTGTTGTGAGTATCCCTTACATACCAATCTTTCTTTGTTTGTTACTACTTATCTTTGTTCATTCATCTTATTTCTAAATACCCATTTAGTTCCAATAAAATTCTTGTCTTTAGGTCTAGGGACCAATTCCTATGTCTTGTTCTTTTCAATCTGATCAAGTTCTTCTTTCATAGCATTAATCCAACTTTCATCTTCACAAGCTTCACTAGTAGTTTTAGGTTCAATTTGAGAAATCAAACATAACTATTCTTATACCTTATTCCAAGTTAAAAATCCTCTTTTGATGCTGCCAATAATTTGCCCAATAGGATGATTTCTTGACAAACTCTTGTTAGGTGTCATTGTCTCAGATCTTACTTCAGGTGTAGGTTCTTCAATGACTTCACTATGGATTTCACTCAACAAATCACTGTCAGTCTCATAAAATAATTTAGTAGATCTAGTGTTAGGTTTAGGATGAGCTTCTTCATCTAATTCATAATCAAGCATTCTTTCCTAAATTTTGAACTTTTCATCAACTTTAACATTTGCGCTCTCAACAATAGTCTTAGTTCTTTTATTGTAACATCTATAGGCTTTGATTTTCAAAGAATATCCAAGAAATATACCTTCATCACTTCTAGGATCAAACTTTCCAATATCATCATCTCTTTTTATATAACATTTTCTTCCAAAAATTCTAAAATACTTAATTGAGGGTGCATGTCCAAACCATAATTCATAGGGTGTCTTGTATGTGTCTGCTCTGATTTGTACTCTATTCATTGTATACACTGTTGTGTTCATTGCTTCTCTCCAGAATATCTTCGCCAAATCATTTTCAAATAACATAGCTCTTGCTTCTTCAGTCACTGATCTATTTCTTCTTTCTGCAATACCATTTTGTTCAGGTGTTCTAGGGGCTGAAAACTATCTCTTAATGCCATTTTCTTCAAAAAAGGTGTTAAATTCTCTAGAAGTAAATTCTCCACCTCTATCAGATCTCAAACATTTAATCTTCATTCTAGATTAATTCTCAACTTTATTCTTAAATATCTTAAACTTATCAAATGCTTTAGACTTTTCTTTAAGAAATGCAATCCACATCATCCTTGTAAAATCATCAACAAGAATCATAAAATACCTTTCTCCATTGAATCCTCTAGTCCTGGTAGGACCTCTCAAATTTGTATGAACAATCTCTAGCTTTTTTGTAGATGTAAACTTCTTACTGGGAAAAGAACTTCTCTTCTATTTAGCCATCACACATTCTTTGCAAATCATGTTAGTAGGCTTCATAATTTTAGGCAAATCCCTTACTGCAAGTGTAGTACTTACTTTCACAATGTTGTCAAAGTTTATATGACAAAAAATTCTATGCCATAACCAACTTTCATCAATTTTAGTAATGTCATCTCAGTAGGATTCAACTAAAATACATTACCTTTGGTTCTAGATCCAATTCCAATAAGATTTCCATCTTTATCCTTAATCACACAAGTTTTCTTAGTAAACCAAACTTGATATCCCTTATCAATTAACTGTCCAACACTTAAAAGATTATGTTTCAATCCATCCACAAAATAAACATCATTAGTATTAGTCTTTCCATCAAGAGTAATCGATCCTATACCTTTAATCAAGCAAGGTGCATTATTTCCAACTCTAACAACTCCTCCATCACAATCGTTAAACTTTATGAACTTTTTCATGTCTCCAGTCATATGATGTGAACAACCACTATCTATAATCCAATCAAATTTCTTTTCAACTTGAGAAACTAAGGCTTTTTCTTCCTTAACATTAGTTTCAGGATTCTCTTCTTTAATTGCTACAAATTCTATGTCATCATTATTCTCAGTATCACTTTCACTTAGAGTTCTCTCTATACTAGCTTCAAGATCTTCATCATTAGCATAATAACATTCCTTAGATCTTCTAGGTTTGAATTTTTTTATGTACTTTTTAACTCTCTTAGGACACTTAGATGCAAAATGACCATATTCTTGACAAGTCCAACATTTAAAAAATTTCTTACTGTCTGGTTCTCTCTTCACAAGCAAGGCGATACCTTCTTCAATCTTCTTGTCTTCTTCATTTCTAGATCTGTTGTTGCCAGCATAATATCTACTCACACCGATGCTTCTTGACAAAGTAGGGTGAATAGTAAGAGAACTGAATTCTATCTCCATTCTAGGTAAGTCTCCAAATAACCTTAGGTTCATCTTTGTTGCTTCCAATCTTCCAATAAGAGTCTCTCTTGTAAATTTTGTAGTACAAGGTATAACTTGTTCAATCATTTGTGTTGTCTACTTAAACACAGGAGGCAATGTCCTCAGAATTTTCCATATCACTTCATTTTCTATCTTTTTTCCTAGACAAGATTTTATGCCTATAACAATTTCTAACATTCTACCAATATAGCTTCTAATAGATTCATCTTCCAACATTCTTATATCTTCAAATGCACATATCCAATTATGTAATCTAACTCTTTTTGCATGTTCATCACCTTCAAATGTAGAGTGTAAAGCATTCCAAATTTCATGAGAGTTTTTCAAACATATTACCTGACTGTACTCATTCTCTGAAAAGGTTGTCAAAAGTGCTTCTCTTGCAAGTATGTTACACATGAATAGATCTCTCTCATCAGTAGTACATGTTTCAAGATTGTCCTCTTCAATGATAGTCTTATCATTCTTTGTAATCAACCAATAACCTAGTCCTAAACATAGTAGGTGTGTCTTCATCTTTTCTTTCCAGGTGTCAAAATTTACTCCATCAAACTTAGGGCTTTCTTTTTTGAAATTCACCATGGATCTCCTTAAGCTGTTAAACTTCTTTTTCAAGGACTTGCTACTCTGATACCAATTGTTAGAAAGTAAAATCCACCAAGATAACTAAGAGGGGGGGGGGGGGGGGGGGGTGGGGGCTAAATTAGTTATCTGATAATTATAACTTTTATCAATTTCAATAGCATTTAACCATGTAAGAAATATAATTACCAACCATAGAAAGATATTCATACACAATGACACAAGATATGTTGACTAGGGAACCTCTTGATTAAAGAGTAAACCCTGGTGGGAATGATGCCCACAAAAGATGCACTAATATGAATATTCCTTGTGAAAGGATGGACTCTATTAGGATTCTTATGAAATACATTTAGTACATATGAATCCCTATTAAAATATTCTAACCCTGTTAAGAGTTATGGAAGACAAAAGGACCCACTACTAAAACAACTTCAATGGCAAGATCATCGAACACACTGTCCAACTAATCTCTAGATTATTCAATAGAATAATATCAAATATTTTAGCTCCTTCCTTACTATGCCAAACCGCACTCTCTGCTTCACCAGATCTCAATCTCAAATCTTCGCATGTCTTCCTTCACAAATTCACTTTCACAACTACATTAGATCTTTTCTTCACTTCATGCATACATCATCACATCCAATCATTATAACCATCTTCATCTATCAATAAGGAAAAACATTCCTTCCTTTATACCATGCTCAAGTAATTACAAATGAGTCAGCATATAATTACAAAATAAAAGTTTCCACACGCTACATCAAAATTACACAAAATTGTCGGCTTCCAACTACAATAATTCTCCACTCATGCAACCTCAATGTTTGCACTATCATCCACATAACTATCAATGTGTCTTCAACTTCCCTTTAACTACGCAAAACTAGATTCCATCTCGATTAGGAGATATCATCCGATTTCCACAAACCACTACTCAGGAACACTGCCTGAATACTGCTTCTACCAAAATACTCATAACTTTCATGAATAAATGAATTACTATCTATGCTCTTAAACATAAACATATATCATATCAAAGAGTATATCCTCAACATTTCATAGCTCCAATTGCAATATCCCATGTGTGCTAATCCAAACTCTGTCTACTTCTATGCAAGTCTCTAGTAGATCACTGTGTTGACATCAATGACAATCATAGTCATGAATGCAACAACAACTGCTACAGAATGGCTGCCAAACATTTAGCATTCATTCCTAACACAATCACCTTGTGATTTTTAAACCATTTTCTATTCGACACATCCAGGTTCAATGTATCTAGAGATTCTTCTTATGTCGGCATATCGTGATCGGTAATATATTTTCCTCTCTCAGTAATTGTCTCATCTCTTGGCTCATTTGATGTTGTATCTTGGTACAAATTGGTGTTTAGTTCTTCCTTTCTCAGTGACTAAACTTCCTTTTCCTTCACCAAAATTACATGTTCCTTTATTTCCTTTTACCAAATCACTTGTGTTCTTTATTGACTTGACTTTCCTTCACTCTTGAATGACTTTGAAAATCATTATGACTTCATCATAACTAATGACAAAAAATAACTCTTAGGAGTATCACTTTGGTGTAACCAAATCTAGTTTACATGCTTTCTCTCCATTATCATTTTTGTGGTCATATGGATATATAATTTATTTTTTATTTTTTTCTAAACGATAGGATACATTGTGTTAGATCTATGATTTCTTAATCCACTCAAACTAGATCCCCTTTCCTACCATATGATAGATTAAAATTCTAACAACATACAACCTAATTTGGTATGCTTAATAGTGGAGATACTATAATTGAGCACTAGTCTAACAAATCCTATATTATTGTTGATGTGGCATCTCCCTTGACTACTAAGGACACTTCTTCTTGATGTGGGTTTCTATGTGCTTATGGTCATAGCTCTAGTTGTGTACACCATGGGTTCTAAGGTTCTATACATCATAAATAACAAGGATGGACTCCTCTACCACATGGATCTTCAGTTATGATCTCAATTGTGCATGCTCCTAATTAAAAACAAGAAGAAGAGAATGAATTCACATGAGTCAGGAGGACATTACTAATGGCTAAGATGTCTTAGATGTTTGAGGTCCCTCTAATAGAGACTCCTTCTAACTAATATCACCTTGATGCATTATTAATTTGATCACTCCTCTCCATTTTTTCAATATTTTATTTTTTTGGGACATGATTCCATCATACCTATATTTTATGTGAATTATGTATTATGATTTTTGTATCTTAACTTAATAGTATAGCATTTTTTTTTAGAATATAAGAATTCAGTATATCAACCCCTATAAACTATAGTGCCCCTAGTAAAAAGTGATTGATGATATTAGAACAACACATCCTCTAGTACCACATGGGCTAGGGGGAGAATGGACCTCATGATCTTGTTCTTTACAATAGTAAGCTCTCACCAATTGAGCTAGGCCCCTAACTCAATAGTATAGCATTATTCATTCTATAAATAAATTTTATAAAAAAATTATAGGAAAATAAAAATGAACATTTATATGTTTTATGCTTCTTAAAATAATAAATAATTAAAATTAATTTTGTTCAATTTCTTTTACACACATATATTTGTGTGTCTATATCTTTGTGTGTGCATATATGTATATATTTATTTATATATGTATTTATATGTATATGTGTGTGTATTTGTATACACACATATGTACATGTATTGTTAAATAAAATAAATAGATTGATGATAAAATAACCAATAGAAAAGTAGAGATTCAAACATAAGAAAATACAAAAATATATAGTGGTTCATCGTAAAGGCTACATCTACTCTCAAATAGTGCAATATATTATTCAATATTTTATGTACAATTCTTAGATACATCAAATGCAATGAAAATATTCTCTTTTTTGAGAAAGATAATAGCATTATTCATAATGTGAATGTCATGCCCAAAAATAAACTAGGAAAAAAATGCACAATATTATTTTTTTACACCTAAAGTTTTATGAAGGAGTATGAGCTGGGTTAGGACAATAGTGTTGACAAACGTGGGGCATCATGGCCAACAAGGTCATGTGTTGATCCTACTCACATAACTGGGTTGGCCAAACTCCATCAGTAATATGGTTAGGGTTGGTTAACCCCAACTGATCCTCCTGATCAATATTTTTGATAAAATTGAAGGGATAAGTTTAGGATTAGGTTTCCAAGTTGGGTCCTATACAACATGTATGTTGATCTAAAGGAAGGCCAAAAATGTCATAGGTAAAGGGTAGTTGGTTTACGAACTCCTAAACAATAACTATTAGATTTTTTATATCTACCTATGTGTTATGAAACCATAAAATGAGGTATTGAATGATAGCCTATAATTAAGTTCATAAACTAGATATTATTAGTTACTAAATCAGCCTAAGGGAAATGTAATGCTTGCATAATTTATTAGGCAAGTTCCTTTGGGACTATATTAAATAGTAAAATAAAAATTATCAATGAAGAAGAAGGTTCCATTGAAAGTTCAAGAAAGGATGAATATTCTTAATAGATAACTAAAACCTCAAGGGTTAGGAAGAACTGCTACGTTAAATAGTTTAATTCACATTTATAACACCGAATAAACAATTAACATTAAGATTGTTAAATTCATAATATTAACTATATTTCTAAAGGAACCTTGATAAAATTAATTTTAATCCATTAAAATATATATATGTGGGCAAATATATAATACTAAATTATTTCATTAAATAATAATATACCTTTAAACAACTTACATCAAATTAATTTATTTCCTAGAATAAGGTGCAAGTTAACACAATTATATCCATTAATTTATTTCACAATAAAGGATGCATATAAAAAAAACTATAATTTATTTGATTCGAAATGTGGAGTATACATCAACACATAATAATTTAAATAAAATTTGTATTTATACATTTAATAAATGCAAGCTAATTTAAATAATATTTAATCCAATAAATACAAGTTAATTAAAATAAAATACAATAATAATAAATATAAGTTTATAAAAATATAATATTAAAATTATTAAACAAAATAAATATTATATTTAAAAAATAATAACCAAATTTTAAATAAAATTAAAATTAAAATAAAAAAAAATGTTATTTCATTTAAATATACGTATACACACCAATCCTCTTTTAAAAGGGGTTGGTGGGGTGGGGGCCCCACCTGTTGGTAGCGGTACCTTGTTGTAGCAGGACCCAACTACCATGTGGTAGTGGGCACCCTACCACAGTAGGGCCCACCTGCCATGGCAGTGGGTACACATGTTGTGGCAGTTCCACACTGCTGTGTGGTAGGGGGCAGGGGTGTTTGGTAAAACCCCACCCCTTAAAAACTTTTTTTTTCATTTTATTTTTATATAATTTGTTTTTACTTTATGACTTAGGCTTTCGTGAACATACAAATATACTCTTTTTTAAAGAAACATTTAAATGTTTTTTATTAATTTGTTATATTAATTTATATATATATATATATATATATATATATATATATATATATATATATATATATATATATATATATATATATATATATATATATATATATATATATATATATAATATATATATATATACA
>BSBK01008630.1:0-149964 GCA_027943335.1 Chamaecyparis obtusa
AAGATTCTCGTGGGCCCTCCCTCACACTTAGAGTAACCTATGAGAGTAAAAAGATTGTCAATTATATATAAATGTACTTCATCATAGCAACCCTGGTTACAAAATACAAATAACAATATGTAAAATTCTACGTACAATCGGGCTATCACTCCAAACCGAGATGCCTGTAACCCTACGCTGCCGATAAGCTATCGAGACATCATCAATAGCCACACCCTATACAATAAAGTGCAAGTAAAATATTTATTACTACACACAAGTGGCATACATGTGCATGCATAATTAATCTTAAACAATTAACTACCTTTCCTTTGTCGACACTTGATGAAGGAACCCCCTCGTGCCCCCCACTGACATCGGCTGTACCCTACAAGAACACAATTAGATGACAATATATAAGTAAATGTATGAATTTTATTGCTCTAATTGATAGAGATTTAAGCATGTACACCAAATGATATAAAAAAAACTAATGGGTACATAATTATAATATACCGTATAGTCATCAAGGCCAATGAAATGGCCGAAAGTGTGGACTCATCCACCTGTCTCACCTCCTCCTGTGTCATCGACTGAACATAAATGGAAAAAATATATATACATAAGTGCATGCAATCATTAAAACTAATCTAAATAAAATAAATTATTTTTAAATTAAATAGTCATGTGACAAATTTATTTATAATGTTTACTCTTACCGTATCAATAGGAGTCAATGGCTCTGCGTGCACCTCCTGAGCACTCTCATGAGATGTAGATGCTCCATGAGGTGTTGCAGCCTCTGCAGCTGCATCTACTGTATCCTCCTCATCAATAACATGAAACTGATATGTATCAGAATTAGTAAGCGGTCCAAGGCACATATGCCTGCACATAATGCACATATGGGGCTCGCATACATGTGAACTCTGACGAGATGTTGACCGCGCCAGCATCATCCACACTAGGAGGCAACACTGACCTAGTTTGCATGATCAACTGATCACTTAGTAAATGAATGGCCCTAATAGTTTGTGAGGCAGCCTCTACAATGATATCGGGATGCTGCACTGGAGGAGGGGGGTGTGACATCAATGGGGGGAACAAAGCTAGTGGCCTTTCGGTGCTGGGCAAATGGCCTAGTCTGAGGAGCTCCTCCGCCTATGCCCATGTGGGCCTCATACTCCAATAATCAACATGGTGACCAAGCACAAACTTAGCATACAATTTTTTATATGAAATAAAATGGGACCTCCAAATTGCTATGGGGTGGTTTATCAAAAACCAGCCACCAGTGATCCCAAAAGTTTGTGCGCATTGCTTCATTTGTGCTCCATTTTATTGATAATTTGGGCTTTTGGGGTTAACTGGTATTCCGGTTTTAGGATTGACAAAAAGGGAAGCTATATCTTCCTTAGTTATATTAAGGGCTGCAATCCCATCATGTCAAGCCCGTCATCAAATTGGGCGTGCATATCATCATGCCAATGAAGAGCAGCATTATGTTGCTGTGTGAGTGTGTCAATATTTCCAACAATTGTATTTAGTGTGGCAAGCATGGGACCTAATGTAGGTATATTTGATACATGTTTTGGAAACCTCGTATTGTGTTCAAATTTTCTTTTATCAAATCTTGTAAAGATTTAGGGTTTAGATATGGGGGATTATTTTTGGGATCGTTATTTGGTGCCGGAGGGTTATTTTCTTCATTGTTGTCAACCATGCCTAATTAAATTTAAAAAAAATCTAAATTTCAATCTAATTTCATATATTATTACAAATATAAATACAAAACCCTATTTTAAAAAAATGCTACATTTAGCATGAAAATGAAATAAAATAATAAAAATATACAAATAATTACTTACCGAATATGCTCGGGAGTCAAATTTGTTGTTTCCAAAATCAGGTATCTGAAAATATATCGGGTATATGATATATCAAGCCATTTTGGCAAAGAAAAATGATGAAAGAAATGAAGAAAAGGGCTCGTGGGTTTCAGATTTATGCCACAGTTATTGGGTACCTGATAATATCGGGTACCTGATATTATCAGGTACCCGATTAGGCCTATACTTTGGTGTCAAGTTTTTCCCAAGTGTACTGACACCCCAGGCCTACTAAAAAGTCAAAAAGCATTTTCATGCGCATTTGGACGAGTGAAAAGTGAATACTTTTCACATTGCCACTTTTTGGCCCCTCATGATCTTGCACATACCCATGTACCCATTAGGTTTTTTTTATATCATTTGGTGTACATGCTTAAATCTCTATCAATTAGAGCAATAAAATTCATACATTTACTAATATATTGTCATCTTATTGTACTCTTGCAGGCTACAACTGATGTCAGTGGGGGGCACGAGGGGGTTCCTTCATCAGGTGTTGACAAAGAAAAGGTAAATAATTGTTTAAGATTAATTATGCATGCATATGTATGCCACTTGTGTGTAGTAATAAATATTTTACTTGAATTTATTGTATAGGGTGTTGCTATCGATGATGTTCCAACATGAGTTCGGGAGCCTAGGTTGATAGGCATCTTGATTCGAAGTGATAGCCCGATTGTATATAGACTTTTACATATTGTTATTTGTATTTTGTAACCAGGGTTGTTATGATGAAGTACATTTACATATAATTGACAATCTTTTTACTATCATAGGTTACTCCTAGTGTGAGGGAGGGTCCACGAGAATCTTTCGTATCTTTGTTGACCCAACCCACTATTTCAGAGGAGGGATCACTAGATGTAAGTTTTAAATTTAGTTCAAGTCATCCTATTTTGTAGATTTATTACTCTATGTTGCACCACTCTACTAATCTCATTATTTCAAATATATATTTATAGGTAAGAGTTGGTATTGTTGGCATGGTCCCTTCACTACCAAGGACTTATGCTAGGACACCTGATCATGGTAGGTGACTGAGAGGCAAAGTACAAATATTTGTATTCAGTTATAATTTTAATTAGTTAGTGTTTGAATTATGATATATATATATATATATATATTATATATATATATATATATATATATATATATATATATATATATATATATATATATATATATAAAGTAAGCAATCTAACTTGGGTTTGAACTCATTTTTTATGCAGGATCAATCAGAGCCAAACACTTCTTCAAAAAGGATACATTTTGATGATCCCCCTATGGCATAGGATGTAGTTTTAGTTTTGTGGTCATTTAGAGATGCCACTTGGCACATTTTGAGATGACATATATGCCACATTGTACACCTTGAAACATTGATTTTTGTAGATATTTTTGAAATGGCACGTGCCATATTTGTCTATGGAGATACTTTTGATACATTTGATACTTTCTATATATAGAACATGTTCATGTTTATGTTATATTAGTGTCATCTTTTGTATACATATTTATTATTCATGTTTATGGAATTGAATGGTGAATTTATATCTTGACTATAATTATCATTATGATTTAAATTATATCTTGTTGAAGTTACATTTATTTTTCTTTACTCTAGAATACTTTGTTCATGGAGCTTATTATGTTTGAGGTTTAACTTCTATAGATTTCCTATGTTCTTATGTTTCATACCATTATATATACTCACTTGAGCCACTTAGTACTATATTGTTTCAATACTATGTATATACTCACTATGTATATAACTCATCATATTAGGGTTTACTAAATCCATAGAGAAATGTAGCACTTGTGCTGTTAGGTCACTTGGGTCGAGCGTGGTCGCGAGCGTTCCAGTGACTCCATGGGCAGAACAAGGTTGTCACTGGCATTTACCAAGCCAACTAGAGCTGATGGAGTAGATGGTTCAATGCCAGAATAGAGGGTTTGAAAGATACACTACTGAGCTACTTTTCAACTGACCCTCACTGCAAGTTTTGGCATCGACTGAGATCGCCTTGCCAAATGCAAATGAAGTCAAATTGACCAAAACTAAGAGAGGTTATTGTAGACCTCAAAAACATGATCCCATAGCCCCCAATAGTTTGTGGATACCTTTCACAAGGTTTGAGATACGAGCCTCAGAAGATCGCTGCCCAATTGTGCTTAGTACACTTTGGGGTCCCTTGGGTTGAGCGTGGTCGTGAGTGTTCTAGTGACTCCATGGGTGGAATAGGGTTGTCATTGGCATTTACCCTACCAACCAGAGCTGTTGGAGCAAATGGTTCAATGTGAGGATGGACGGTTTGAAAGATACATTGTTGTGCTACTTTCAACTGGCTCTCACTGCAAGTTTTGGCATCGACTGAGATCATCTTGCCAAATGCAAACGAAGTTGAATCACCCAAAACTGAGAGAGGTTATTGTAGACCTCGGAATCAAAATCACATAGCCTCTAATGATTTGTCGATACCTCTCATGAGGTATGAGATACGAGCCTCAAAAGATCGCTGCCCAATCATGCTTAGTGCACCTTGGGGTCACTTGGGTTGAGCATGGTCGTGAGCGTTCCAGTGACTTTGTGGGTGGAACGGGGTTGTTAGTGGCATTCACCAAGTCAAATGGAGCTAATGGAGGAGATGGTTTGATGCCAGGATGAACGGTTTGAAAGATACACTACCGAGCTACTTTCAATTGACCCTCACTGCAAGTTTTGGCATCGACTGAGATCACCTTGCCAAATGCAAATGAAGTTGAATTGCCCAAAACTGAGAGAGGTTATTGTAGACCTTAGAATCAAAATCCCATAGCCCCTAAAAGTTTATCAATTCTTCTCATGAGGTCTGAGATATGAGCCTCAGAAGATCACTTCCCAATCATGCTTAGTGCACCTTGACATCACTTGGGTCGAGCGTGGTCACGAGCGTTCCAGTGACTTCATGGGTGGAATGAGATTGTCACTAGTGTTTACCCCGGCCAACCAGAGCTAATGGAGTAGATGCTTCAATGCCAGGATGGATGATTTGAAAGATAAACTACTGAGCTACTTTCAACTGACCCTCACTGCAAGTTTTGGCATCGATTGAGATCGCCTTGCCAAATGCAAACGAAGTTGAATCACCCAAAACTGAGAGAGGTTATTGTAGACCTCAAAATAAAAATCCCATAGCCCCTCATAGTTTTTCAATACCTCTCACGAGGTCTAAGATATGAGCCTCAGAAGATTTCTGCCCAATTGTGCTTAGTGCACATTGGGGTCACTTGGGTCGAGCGTGGTCGTGAGCGTTCTAGTGACTCTATGGGTAGAACGGGGTTTTTACTAGCATTTACCTAGCCAACTAGAGTCGATGGAGTAGATGGTTTGATGCCAGGATAGACGGTTTGAAAGATACACTCCTGAGCTACTTTCAACTAACCCTCACTGCAAGTTTTGGCATCGATTGAGATCGCCTTGCCAAATGCAAATGAAGTCGAATCTCCCCACACTGAGAGAGGTTATTGTAGACCTTAGAATCAAGATCTTGTAGCCCCTAATGGTTTGTCGATACCTCTCACAAGGTCTGAGATACAAGCCTCAGAAGATCGCTGCCCAATCATGCTTAGTGCACCTTGGGGTCAGTTGGGTCGAGTGTGGTCATGAGAATTCTAGTCACTCCATGGGCATAATGGGTTTGTCACTAGTGTTTACCTGGACAACTAGAGCTGATGGAGTAGATGGTTTGATCCCAGGATGGACGGTTTGAAAGATACATTGCTGAGCTACTTTCAACTGACCCTCACTACAAGTTTTGGCATTGACTGAGATCGCCTTGCCAAATACAAACAAAGTCAAATTGACCAAAACTGAGAGAGGTTACTATAGACCTCAGAATCATGATCCCATAGCCCCCTGACAATTTTTTAATACCTCTCATGAGGTTTGACATACGAGCCTTAGAAGATCGCTACCCAATCATGCTTAGTGCACCTTGGGGTCACTTGGGTCGAGCATGGTCGTGAGCATTACAGTGACTTTGTGGGTAGAATAGGGTTGTCACTAGTGTTTACCCAGCTAACCAGAGCTGATGGAGCAGATGGTTTGATGCCAAGATGGATGGTTTGAAAGATACACTACTGAGCTACTTTCAACTAACCCTTACTGCAAGTTTTGGTATTGACTGAGATCACCTTGCCAAATAAAAATGAAGTTGAATAGCCCAAAGCTGAGAGAGTTTATTGTAGACCTCGAAATCATGATATCATAGCCCCTGATGGTTTGTCAATACCTCTCATGAGGTCCAAGATACGAGCCTTGGAATATCGCTACCCAATCATGCTTAGTGCACCTTGGGGTCACTTGGGTTGAGCATGGTCGTGAGCATTCCAGTGACTCCATGGGTGGAATGGGGTTTTCACTGGTGTTTATCCAGCCAAACCAAGCTGATGGAGTAGACACTTCGATGCCAAGGTGGACGGTTTGAAAGATACACTACTGAGCTACTTTCAACTGACCCTCACTGCAAGTTTTGGCATTGACTGAGATCGCCTTTCCAAATGCAAATGAAGTCAAATCGCCCAAAATCAAGAGAGGTTATTGTAGACCTCAGAATCAAAATCCTATAGCCCCTGACAATTTTCTAATACCTCTCATGAGATTTGAGATATGGGCCTTGGAAGATCACTGCCCAATCATGCTTAGTGCACCTTGGGGTCACTTGGGTTGAGCGTGGTCGCGAGCGTTCCAGTGACTCCGTGGGTGGAATGAGTTTGTCACTCACATTTACAATGTCATGAAAGTGAACCACTAACTTATAGTCCAGACCATTTTTAGTAATGAAAAATTTAACCCTTTTACTCTCCCGTGCAAACTCAAAAAGCACATCACTTGCAGACCATAAAAAACACAATGCATTATGGTACACTAGGCAGCCTACAAGCAGTTATGTTCTACAGATTGAGTAAGTAGTCCTTGGGAACATGTCCTTGTCTGCAGTGGGAATAATTAGGTTTTCATTTTGAAATAAGAGAAGACCCAAATGGGAAAGCATGCACACTTCTTTTCTTGACCCAGTTCCGTTGCAATGACTGTTAGTGGTATGTTTGAAATTTGAACTGTGAAACTAATCATGATTAAGCCAGTCGAAACTCTACTAAAATTTAATTATTTTTAATATTCTTCTTATTATGTTTGAGGTTTAACTTCTATAGATTTTTTGAAATGATAAAAAATAATATCCTTAAAGCTTTAGAAACAACAATCAAACATGTAAGAATTCAAACCATGCAAATGACATAAGTAAATGACATGTAAGATCCCTTGTTGGCACTATTGGCCACCCATACATGATTTTGGTCATACTTCCTTATCAAGACTTCTAGGACATTTAACTTTTAAATCAAATTGATTGTTACAAATTTCCATTATATGATTCAAAAGATATTAATTAACCATTAAGGATCCTTTTGTCCTTCTATCTCTGATTGGATCCATGATGACCATAGGTGTCTTCATAGGTGCTCCTGCACAAGTTACAATCCACATAGAAAACCAAGTTTATTGACTCAAAATAAAATCTAAGAAAGGTGAAATTAATGTATTGAAATTAATCTTAATGAACTTAGAAAACAATGCACTAAGTTAACTTATTATCTAGTCAAGTGTTCCTAAAGGGTCATCTCTTTGCTTCAGGGTCTCTAATAGTGCTTCATGATTAGCAGTACTAATAGTCCAAAATTCTTTTGTCTTTTGTCTTTCTTGATGCTTTGACAACTTGACATTTGTTGCTATAACAAGGTGTGAATACATGAGAATAGTTTTGTGCTTCTCATAGTCTTCAAATGCAGGAATTCCATTCTCTCTAATCATGTATGTTCACAGCCATGTTCCTGTGACAACAACTAAACCAGTAGGATATGTGAACCCATCACCATCTGTCATTGGTTGTACAAGCGTTTGTTTACCTCGTACACAATGTGCTAACAAATAATCTGACCTCTCATCATTCCCCTGCAGTGCAACCAATGCAAAAACATCTCCTAGCTTTAGAAAATCTGAAAGATGGTCATACTCAACTGAAGTGTCCATGTCATCATTTCTTATAGAGAGTGTCAAAGATAAAGGAGTTAAATACTATGGAACCCATGTATCCACCCACTCACTTGACTCACAATAATCCCAATCATACTGAAAACACATGGGGCAAAAACAAGCCAACTCTCATGTCCAAATGGTCCATGTACTACTATTGGAGCTTCAAAATGAATGCATTTTTTAATAGTCTTTCACTGTTTGACAATCCAATCTATCTCCTATAGTTCCCTCCTCAACCAAGCAAAATAATCTACGCACTGTAGAATCAAGTGTCCCCCCTTGTGACAATGCTAAAGTACACCAATCAACAATAGAATTAGCATCAAGAAGTACAACACCTGAAATCCTCAATTGCTCCTTAACTAGAGCTCTCTTCACACATGCACCTACTCCATCATGCTCCCCTTTCCCATGCCCTGACTCAAAAAAACTCCAAATATGAGGTACACCTCTCTCCACATGCATTCTACACAACCAATAAAACATTTTGGCATTCTTAAATTAACTGGTGTAATTATCCAACCAAATGAGATGCCTATCGATAGCAATACCATTATCTTGCAAGAAGTCAAAATAGTTCTGGAAACAATGTTGAACAAACTCATGAGAGTGAGACCTTTCGTCGCTCATATAAAAATGGTACTCTGTGATTATCTTTCACTCATCTTTTGTGCTATCAGGGGAATGTCTATATGTGATGTGTACAAAAATAGCAACCTGAATGGAATTGTAATATTGAGCTTTAGTCTCATTTTGGGGCTGCAATGTATAGTTCTCCACAAAGTCTACAATGGATATAATAGTTCCAATGGGGAAAGTGTCCTTACACATTCTGAATTATGGATCCAACCATTGAGACCTGTGACTATGCCTTGCATACTTGTAAAAAAGATTTGTCTTGAAATCTGAGATAAAGTCAGCAACATTGTATTCTTTTGCAACTAATTCACATCTAGAGCCTTCACTTCCACTCTTCAATGTATATTTCATTATTTCATATACCTTTTTTTGGACGAGTGTCTTTCCAAAATTGTGTTCCAAACCCTCATGAAAACATGTTCTAAACTTGGACAAGCCACCACATTCTAAGCACTTGGCATTTAAGCAATCTTTTTTATAAAATAAACAACCCTCATCTCTATGACATAAAAATTGATCTAGCAAGTCTCTTGATGATTTGGGAAGACACTTGCACCACAATCCTCTAGCATTTCATTAGTATGCAAAGTAGAATGAATGGACCATAATAATTCATGATGCATTGAAAACTCAACATGATATTTGTAACAACATGTATTCCAAATCTTAAGGGGCACACAATAAAATGGCTTCACGGATTCAAAAGAACTTTGTGATATTTTCAATGTTGGATGTGTCTCACAAAATTTTTTATACAACATTGTTTGACATACCTCCACATAATGTTTAGGATGTGGAGTGTGGTCTCGATTGCCAACTCTCAACTTCAAGACATCCTTCACATTTGGTGACACTCTTGAGTTAGCATCCCAAAATTCTTGAATTTCATCCTTGACAAAATCTGTTAGCTTCTTATCGAAACACAAAAGTCTCCCACCATAAGCCCATGTATCAATTTGAAGCGGATCATCAAGTCTTTCTCTTCTTGCAAGTGCTCTACCCAAAGGTTTATGGTCTATATTGAAGTCAACACAAGTTTGTCTCATCAAACGAGCCTTTCTTAACTGATGACTTACTAAGGAGGTTGTAATAACCCTTCAAGAAACTCTCTTGTCTTTTTCTTTAGTAGTCTTCCCAATGCTATTGAGAGCACTGAAAAGATTCTTCACAACAATGACATTTCTCTCCATTTTCTTGTTCACACGAATCTTCAATTTCACAAGCACAGGTCTCATCTTTTGCATCTTTAACAACTGCACAAAAATTTGACATTGCTCAACCAATGTCTTGTTTCCAAAAAATTGATCATAAAGTCTTGAAGCCCATAACCTAACAGTTCTATGTCACCTCTTTCCTTCCCAATTATTCATAATGTTCTCCTCAATTTCAATTAACCATTTAGGTGTTCTTGAAAGCCCCGAATTTGAAGATTGATTATCTTTATTGCAAGGGACTTCATTTCTCATATAATTTGGAGATGTGTAACGTTCATGTGGTTCTTGTGCAACATTTTCATTCCCCAAGTCTACATTTTTAATCTCCATCTGTACATTTTCATATTCATTCCATTCATTGTCATTCCCCAAATCTACGTTTTCATTCACAAAATTAATTTCCATATTATTTTCAAATTCAACATCCTCTTCACTTGCAACTACATTTACAGGGTCACCTTGATTAATGTTTAACATATCTTCTCTCCTTCTTCTGTGATTTTCCCTATCTTTTTCCCTATATGCTTCAATTTCTTCATTTGTCACCTTCCTCTTCTGTTTAGCCTTTTGACAACTGCTGCTTCCCATGGTGAGAGCACAAGTTGATAAAAAAAAGGGCCACAAATCACTACCTTTTTTCCTGCAACCTGTGAAAAAGTCTGAAATCCCTTGCTTGTCTAGTCTGTGAGGATAGGGAATATTTTGGTCAAATATGAACAGTCAAAAATCAAGTACTCGATTACAAATCAAGTACCAGATATTTCTAGACAGATGAAAAAAAGGGCAGGAGCAAATGAAAAAATTGAACTTTTACATATAAAATGGGGTATATATATATATATATATATATATATATATATATATATATATATATATATATATATATATATATATATATATATATATTAATGTATTATATGTACTAATGTATTATATACTAATGTATATAATGTATTATATATATATATATATATATATATATATATATATATATATATATATATATATATATATATATATATATATATATATATATATATATATATATATATATATATATATATATATATATATATATATATATATATATATATAATGTATTCAAAAAAATACCTGCACAGTTGATTTGATTACAGACAGTTTCAACCCAAGTCCTCTTGAAAGTATCCAGCACAGGATTTTTCTACAGACTCCTAATGTCGGCGGTCTGACTATATTGAATAAGTCCCCATGACCCCTGCTGAAACATTTGAATGCTCAAGTGTGTCTGAAGGGGTCATAGGACCCCTTAAGACACACTTGATGTGTCTAATGTGTCCATAGGGGTCATGCAGACTTCCTAGGGGTCCTAACACGTGATAAGGCATACTAGGACCCATAGGAAGTCCCCATGACCCCTTCTATCACATTTGAATGCTCAAGTGTGTCGAAAGGGGTCATAGGACACCTTAAGACACACTTTAGCATTCCAATGTGTCCATAGGGGTCATTTGGACTTCCTAGGGTTCCTAACGTGTGATAAGGCATACTCGAAACCCTAGGAAGTCCCGATGACCCCTTTTGACACATTTGAATGCTCAAGTGTGTTCGAAGGGGTCTTAGGACACCGTAAGACACACTTGATGTGTCTAATGTGTCCATAGGGGTCATGCGGACTTCCTAGGGGTCCTAACACGTGATAAGGCATACTAGGACCCCTAGGAAGTCTCCATGACCCATTTTGACACATTTGAATGCTCAAATGTGTTCGAAGGGGTCGTAGGACACCTTAAGACACACTTCATGTGTCTAATGTGTCCATAGGGGTCATGCGGACTTCCTAGGGGTCCTAACGCATGATAAGGCATACTAGGGCCCCTAGGAAGTCTGCATGACCCCTTTTGACACATTTGAACTCTCAAATGTGTCTGAAGGGGCCGTTGGACAACTTAAGACACACTTGATGTGTCTAATTTGTCCATAGGGGTCATCCAAACTTCCTAGGAGTCCCAACGTGTGATAAGGCATACTAGGACCCCTAGGAAGTCTCCATGACCCCTTTTGACACATTTGAACACTCAAATGTGTCTGAAGGGGTTGTAAGACACCTTAAGACACACTTGATGTGTCTAATGTGTCCATAGAGGTCATGTGGACTTCCTAGGGGTCCTAACGCGTGACAAGGCATACTAGGACCCCTAGGAAGTGCCCATGACCCCTTTTGACACATTTGAGTGCTTAAGTGTGTTTGAAGGGGTTGTAGGACCACTTAAGACACACTTGAGATTCCAATGTCTCCATAGGGGTAATGTGGACTTCCTAGGGGTCCTAACATGTGATAAGGTGTACTAGAACCCCTAGGAAGTCCCCATGACCCCTTTTGACACATTTGAATTCTCAAATGTGTTCGAAGGGGTCATAGGACACCTTAAGACACACTTGATGTGTGTAATGTGTCCATAGGGGTCATGTGAACTTCCTATGGGTCTTAACACATGATAAGGCATACTAAGACCCCGAGGAAGTCTCCATGACCCCTTTTGACACATTTGAACACTCAAATGTGTTTGAAGGGGTCGTAGGACACCTTAAGACACACTTGAAGTGTCCAATGTGTCCATAGGGGTCATGCAAACTTCCTAGGGGTCCTAACATGTGATAAGGTGTACTAGGACCCTTAGGAAGTCTCCATGACCCCTTTTGACACATTTGAATAGTCAAGTGTGTTCGAAGGGGTCGTGGGACCCCTTAAGACACAATTGAGCATTCTAATGTTTCCATAGGGGTCATGGGGACTTCTTAGGGGTTCTAACATGTGATAAGGTGTACTAGGACCCCTAGGAAGTCCCCATGACCCCTTTTGACACATTTGAACACTCAAATCTATCAGAAGGGGTTGTAGGACACCTTAAGACACTCTTGATGTGTCTAATGTGTCCATAGGGGTCATGCAGACTTCCTAGAGGTCCTACCACTTGATAAGTCATACTAAAACCCATAGGAAGTCTCTATGACCCCTTTTGACATAGTTGAACACTCAAGTGTGTCTGAAGGGGTCGTAGGAACCCTTACGACATAGTTGAGCATTCCAATGTGTCTATAGGGGTCATGGGGACTTCCAAGGGGTCCTAACATGCGATAAGGCATACTAGGACCCCTAGGAAATCTTGATGACCCCTTTTGACACATTTGAATGCTCAAATGTTTCTGAAGGGGTTGTAGGACACCTTATGACACACTTGATGTGTGTAATGTGTCCATAGGGGTCCTAACATGTGATAAGGCATACTAGGACCCCTAGGAAGTCCCCATGACTCCTTTTGACACATTTGAATGCTCAAGTGTGTCTAAAGGGGTCGTAGGAAACCTTAAGACACACTTGATGTGTCTAATGTGTCCATAGGGGTCATGCAGACTTCCTAGGGGTCCTAACACGTGATAAGATGTACTAGGACCCCTAGGAAGTCCCCATGATCGCTTCTATCACATTTGAATGCTCAAGTGTATTCAAAAGGGTCATAGGATCCCTTAAGGCACACTTGAGCATTCCAATGTGTCCATATGGGTCATGCAGACTTCCTAGGGGTCCTAATGGGTGATAAGGTGTACTAGGACCCCTAGGAAGTCTCCATGACCCCTTTTGACACATTTGAATGCTCAAGTGTGTTTGAAGGGGTCATAGGACTCCTTAAGACACACTTGAGCATTCCAATGTGTCCATAGGGGTCATGGGGACTTCCTAGGAGTCCTAACGTGTGATAAGGCATACTAGGACCCCTAGGAAGTATGGATCAAATAGTGAAGGTGCATCAAATCAGGTCAATATCATAATATATGCATAAAATACTATTACGGACAAAAACATTTGCATATTAATGGGAAAGAGTGGGAAGAGCTTCTTGGACCCATGATAGAAGTTACAGATAAGGAGTAAGAGCTAGGAAGGGGAAAGCGACAAAGTAAAGAAGTAAGATATGTGTGTGAGCCTATGTCACATGATGATGATGAGTACTCACCATCTGCTAGTAGCTCAAGTAGTGACATAAGCTCTTTAGTGCACATGTACACTGACACAAAAAATTAAGATAGAGAAGTAAAAAGTGTTGTGGAATTATCCATAGAGCAATGTGAAATGAAGCCTCAAATTGGTTCATTAGTAGGAAAAGAATTTGGTCATGCACTTCATTCTAGCACCATAAATATTTCTATTAGAAATACTTATTCATCAATGGCCTTGCATTTACGGGACTTGGGAAACTAGGTTACTCATTTTGGGAATTATCCCTCAAATGTAAGTTTATTGCCACCTTTGGCAAGGTAGTCTCACTCCTCATTTTACAACAAAGGGCAGCCATCTATGGTCCAAGGTTTTAATTCAGCTAACAAGTGGAGAGCTTCTCAAGGTACTGATCTCTTTCATAGAGAAGTTTCTGATTCATCTCAAGGTTCTTGTTTAGGTGACCAACACCTTGGAGGTCCACAAATAGATCCATTGATTTCCCAAATTGGTAAAAGGGTAGATGTAATTTTGGAAAGAGTATCCCAATTGAAGAGAAATGGAAATTCTAGTGAGCATAAAGTTATTGCAGATCCAATGGGTGTATCTCCTCCACTGACAAATATAACCGCTTCCAGAGAGTTGAGTTTAAATGGAGACTGTCTGTCCCCAAGCATGCCCCAATTGAGCAGATGAGCCAGATGTTACTTGAGTAAAGAAGATAGCAGTTTATTAAACCATTTGCATTATCCCGCTTGCTATCAGTTACTACTTTTTGAGCGGCTTGATAGCTGCTTCTGTGCAGGATTTTTGTAATATATAATGTCCTCATGCAAGTACATGCCAGTTTTTGTAAACATTTTTTGTTGTAAAGGGTTAGTGAGCAATATCAAAGAAAAGGTTCTTGCATGTATTATTTAGACACATATCAATTAGGAAACCATTTTTCTCCCATTACATGGTAGGAATGCCTAGATTCACTTTGTTGGTATCAATAGGCAACAAGATGAGGGAAGAAGTATTTGTAAAGAGGAAGTACAAATGTTACTGTCCAAAACCATATGGAGAGTAATATTCTTCTCTTGATTGTAATAAGAAACTCAAAATGAAGAAGACAACAAATAGCTGGGGCATTTATTTCCTATGACCTATCATGCCCTGCCAAGGAACCAGAGAAGAGAACGAAGATTCTCTTAGGAAAGAAAACCTAAGTAACGAAATGTGAAAATTTTTGAACTTTAAAAAGATAAGAACATAAGCAAAGTTTAACTTAGATTACTTCAATGGTTCCCTAATAGTATACTAACAATCCTTTCAAGCTTCATTAAAGATATAAATAACATGGATAAATTTTAAATCAGTTATATTATAACATTTAAAGATTATTGACAGGAAACATAAATACTTTTTTCCAAACATTTAACCTAACTCTTAGATCCAACCACATTCTCTAAATATTCTTGTATGTACAACATAACATTTGAAACACTAATTCATTACGAATGAATCATTTAAGACTTGAATAAATATATATATGAAATTATCCTATTTTATTTACTAGCCTTTCTTAAACAACAATAATATACCACATACCACTTTACTTTGAAACTTACTAAATTATTTTCTTTTAACACTACCATACTTTGCATAAAGATTTCAATTCCTTTTCTTCCTTCTTTCCCTAAATCTACCCATTCCAAATTACATCACTTTGAATTTACAATGAAGATCACATTGCATTCATCTCCTCTTAGGAGGTTATAATAATAACTTTACTTTATATTTGACAAGAAATGATGAAGGATAAACAAGGAGTCTTCTTTCTTCAAACTGGAACAATGTATAAGCAAGAACCCATAATTACTGTAACCGCAAAAGATACCTCGATAAAAGATTTACCACCCAACCACGTGGATACCAAAAGGCCCACTCCCCTATGCTAGGAGATAAACACCAAGGTCCACAAGGAAGTGATAACAACTAGGCCATACCTAGAGTGTGGGGTAATCTTTCCTAAGTAGCAACCGAAAAGAAGATCAAGCTACCAACATTTTCTAAAGGCTCTCAGGCTAGGTAGAAACTTCTAAATCATAGACTAAGTGAGTGTCCTTAGGTTTTCTACCCTTAACCAAAACATCACCAACACATCATACATGAAGTAAAACACATCTTAAAGACATTTGAGAACTTGCATCAAAGAATAAGAAAGATTAGAAATGTTTAGGAACATTTAGGAAGCCTTGGGGTAGCCCTAGTCCACCAAATAACCCTAGACCCTAATTCTGATCCCTGACCACATCCTAAAACTTATTCAAGCATCTAAATGCACCATATAACCTCAAAAAAACAAATAATGAACCTATATAAAGTTTACACAAAATTTCATATGCCAAAACACAATGCTTTGTAAAATCTCACGTGCCTGAAATTTAACTAAGTCTGATTTTTTAAAAAATTCTAAAATCTAGAAGTTGCATCTTATCTCCTATGAAGTTGGAACCTATCTCAAACATCTTGATATATACCTAATTTCTTTATAAAAGTATAACTTAAAGTATAAGAAATTAAAGTATCAAACTTATACTTAAATGTTATACTTCTATAAATAATCTAAATGTTATACTACATGTTATACTTGTAAAAAAAAAACCCTAATCCAACTCACTATGCTAACTTAGGATTACATATACTTCTACAAACTGCAACCATAATACAAACCTTAGACATAATGCAATAAACTGCATACATAATAAAATAAACCGTAGACATAATACAACACAATCGGCTGGCACAATATTAACTACATACATATACTTCTATGAATGGCTATATTAAATGGCAAACATATACTATTAATAAACAACATTAATAAACATAATGTATAAATGACAGACATATAATATTAATAAACAACATTAATAAATACGACTGCATATTACAAGAATCGAATAATATTAACAGAAAACAATAACATTAAACCACCCAACAGAATACATATTACCATATAGCATAAACATTCACAACTGCCATATTACAATCTAATACAATAATATTAAATGAAAGATATAATACATAACATAGAAACATTATAAATGGTAGACAAAATAACATTAAATGGCTAGCAGAATACATATATAAACAACAAGCATAATAATATTAAACCAAACTTTCATTATTTCATATCATAGAGGAGAGTTAACTCTCAGGATGAATTCCAACCTGGATTCCTATGGGGATTCGGTTGATGAAGAAGAATCCAATCCTCTCAATCTCTCCCAGCACTCCTCCAAATCCTTTTGGAAGCAGACTCAATCCTCCTTTGAGAATACTATGGTTTTCAATGTGATATCCTTCCTAAAACTATAATAAAATCCTCTGAGAAAAATCTCTAGCCAACTAAGACCTCAATATGATATCCTAAAACTACAATAAGGCTTCTTGAGAAATCATTCCAGCCAACTTCCAACTCCCCACTCTCACAGGGATTCTTCTCGTATAAAAACTAAGAGAGTAGTTGCATGGGAAAATAAACCGAAGCAACTATCCAACCAAAAGTTGGTTAATAGTTTAGGCTTAATATATTATTAATAAAATCCATTCTTGGGAAGGGATATTATAAACTAATATATTAATATATTACCAATAATGTAATTTATGTCTCTTTTATTTCAGTTCAATTCCTATTGATGATATTCTCAATGTGTAAAAATAAATTGATGTGTTATTTTAAAATGGTGTTGACTGAAATTTATGAACATATGTCAAATATACATTTTTTATAGAATTTGAAATAGAACTAGTGGTAATATAATCAAATTTGTGAATTTCACATCCAATCATTGGACATTAATTAGAAGTACAACACAATAATATTTTTGAACTGATAAACAATCTTATTCTTACTTCAAACCTACTCCCATGTATGTGGGTTCTTGGAGATATCTACTGAACAATGTGTGGATCTGTAATGTCCCTATCCAGGACCTTACTCACTTTGCTTAAAACTCAGGTAACTAGAATTTGGATTTCTAATGCATGCTGTGATATTATTTAAGTTTTCCTTGCTCCTTACTAATTAATATTGTAATGAATCAGTATCTCTCTCTCTCTCTCTCTCTCTCTCTCTCTCTCTCTCTCTCTCTCTCTCTCTCTCTCTCCTACTCTCTCCCCTTCCCCTTCTCTCTATCTCTCCTACTCTCTCCCCTTCCCCTTCTCTCTATCTCTCCTACTCTCTCCCCTTCCCCTTCTCTCTCTACTACTCTCTCCCCATCCCCCCCCCCCTCTCTCTCTCTCTCTCTCTCTCTCTCTCTCTCTCTCTCTCTCTCTCTCCTAGCCCCCGCCACCTTCTCTCACTCTCTCTTCCTCAATGGGTGCCCATGACTTTTTTAAATGGTTAATTGATTTCCTTTGCTTCTTTCAATGGCCATCCATTATTTTTTTGCAATCTTCCAACCTTTCGTACATGGTTGTAAAATACATATTAATATATATTATACACATAAAATAATATATGATATATGATATATAATGTAACATTTAATATTAATATATATAAAATAATATTTATTGTAAAATGTATATTATATAATATTTAATATATAATTGATATTATATAATATTTAATATATATAATATATAATCTAATTTATAGTTTTTGATATAATATATAGTTTTTGATTGTGATATAATCTAATATATATAATCATATGAAGGATGGAGAAATGGGAGGAAAAAAGGGGAGGTAAAAGTAAAAAATCAAAATTATGTCGGCCTTTTTGGGTACTCAAAAATATCGGGTACCTGATTAGGCTCGGTATTGCTTTGTGCACCAAACCTACATGGTCAACTATTGAAATGTCTCAAAAATGTGTGTTTCCCCTATTTCTTTGAGTTCCAAACTTCGACCATGTAGCTGATGACTTTTTTTTCACCTGAATTTGATGAAATGAAAAGGGTATCTTAAGGAGAATATCAACTTTCAATCAATATAATTGCTATCAAATTTTGAATTCGCTAAGTAATTATTAGTTATTTTCTAATTGAGTTATGTCTAAAGTGTTGATTTATATACTGATTGAAAAATGACTATAACTTTCAAACGATATAACATTTTTGAAATTCAAAAAATGCGTCACATTCTCTGCTTCGCCTACTATAAGGAAAATAAATAAATTGAATTTTGTAAAGTTTTGAATGAGTTAAGGTTGTCAGACACGGGAGTTTTTTTATTCTGAAAATGTTGTAGCAGAAAATTCATAATTAATTATTTTTTGGAATAAAATTACAAAAAAATATGCATCACATCCGGAGATGAGTCTACTACTTATATATAAAATCTTATAATAAAATATTATCATTTGATTATGATTAAGGTGGTTAGACATACACCTACTTCTTATTTTTTTCCAGAAATTTTTGTACTACTGCATTGAAATCTATACTTTTCACCAATCATACTAACTTTTTTTTTCAAAAAAGGCTAAGTAGTTTAGAAACTACATTCAATTTTCTACAGATTCTATTCTTACAACTTTTTGATATTAGGTTGATAGTTAGTTGAAATTTTCACGTCAAGTTGACTAACCCTGATTTGCTGATTTTTCATTGCCACTTAAGGGCTTAGTTTGGCCCCTCATGATCTTGCACATACCAGGAGCTAAATCTTTCTTCTCTTAAGTAGGTTGTTTTTGCTCTTGGATGGATTTGTCTTTGTAAAGTTTCTATTGAGGTGAAACCTACTCCTATTGAGGTGGGGTTTCTTTGTGAAATTCCAATATGGTTGTGGTTTATCCTCCCTTTTCTTTCCCCTCTCTTTTATCTTATTGAGGTGACAAGGTTTCCTATGGTGGTGGATTTTGTCTCTAGAGATATGGAGATCTGGGGTTCATTATGGACTACTCTTTGTTGTCATTTATTGGATATGCGGTTGAATGCCATTCTATTTTCCTCTCTAGTTTTTGACCTTCTCTTCCTATCCTATTGAGGTGGGATCCTCTCATATTGAGGTGGAGAGGAGTTTCTATGGAGAGATGTGGATGGCCTAGGGGGTGCTTTTTCTATTGATAGAATTCTGGTTGTGGGAGCCAAGTCAAAACCCATGTTGCGGGTTTGGGAATCCTTTCAAAACCCCATGATCATTTTGGATTCCATGTTAAAACCTAAAATTTCTCTAGCCGGTTCATCGTTGTGCAGTCTCTTGAGGTTAGTTATAATGTTTAATCCAAAACCCTTGGAGGTTTGGGGAGCCTTTCAAAACCCCTTATTTCTAGATGGTTTTTCATTGTTTAATCTTTTGAGGCTGCTTGTTAAAGTTCCATGAGCCTTTCAAAGCTTTGTGATTGTTTTAAGAGCCATGTTAAAACCTAATGACTTTTCAGCTAGTTCCTCATTGTGCAATCTATTAAGGTTATTTGAAAAGGTTAGGGTAGCCTACTAAAACCCCTTGTTGATTGGGATGATTATTTGTATTCATTATCAGGTTAAGGGATCCTGGAAAAACCCTTGGTTCACTTTTAAGGTTTGGAGAGCCTTGAAAACCTTGTAATATGAGGCTTAGGCCTCTTGTGTTACATTTACATGGGGAGCTCAAACTCTGTATGATCCATGCTTTTAGGTTGTTGATTGATTGCTAGATGTTGGCTATTGTTTTGTAATGCTTCATCTCTTGCATTTGACTACTCTTTTGGGGTTCTAGATCCCCTCAAAATCTATTTGTAAAGGGTGTTAGATCCCTTCAAAATTTGTTTTTACCATAATAAAAAAAAATATATATATATTTTAAGACATCCCATCAAATTAAATAAAAAACTAAATAACAAATAACACTGACATTCAAATTTCACTATCCTAATTATATTAATTATATGATATTATTATTTTTTTCACATATTTTGACTTGATGTATTTGAAATAATTTATATTATATTAATCTCTAACTACATCCTTTAATAAATGTACATTTATTAAAAAAACTTTATTAATTTACAATAAACTTTAATAAATTAAATATATTAAAAATAAAAATCTCAAAATGGAAGCAATAAACAGTGAAAGGATTTTCAGCTAAAAAATTGACATTGCAAAGTCATTAAAATGTTAAAATATATACATTAGTACTTACAAATAAAACCAATAAAAGTAAAACAAAAAAAAATAAAGAAATAAAATTGAGATTTGCATATTATAGAAAAAAAATATAAAAGTCTATTTAAATAAATGTAAAGTACAAACATGTAATTTGGGGTCTAGTTCAGTCTCTCACACACTATGGTTTATAAGGGTGCAAATTTGTAAAATAAAATAAAATAATTTCTAAACTATAATTACATGAATATGAAAACTAAAATAAGTCTCCTCTATTTATTTATCTATTTACCTTCCTTCTCTATGTACAATAGCTTAAACAGATACTAAAGTTTAATATTGCCACAAAACAGTAAAATATCTCTTTTGTTTACATTAAAGTATAAATTGTTGATATGTATCTTTGTTATTTTGCTTTCTTTATATAACATTTATACAATTATTAATAAATCTATTTTTAAACTAACATTTTTAAATTTTTTTAAAATCTATGTAAAATAAATGGAGAGATACAATCTAGATATATACATTTTTTAAAGGATATATTTTCTTATACTTAGATACATACTTACAATTCTATATGCAATTAATGTGTCTATTATTTATTACCTTTAAAAATTATATTATTTTCTACATTTACTCCCACTTGGGTGGAGGATAATTCATGTCTACAAAGGTTATAGTTGTGTGTTAATTCTAGATCGCTTGATTCAATAATCATCTTGTAACACAATTATTATTGAATAACTTTCAATTGAAAAAAAATAATGTTTGAATCTAGTATTATGCTTTTATAGTGTTGTAAATTGTTAGTCCTTTACAATTTCATGTGTATATTATAGATCCAACAATAGTGAGTTGCAAATTTACATTGAGCAGACTCAGATGAATAGTTATAGACTTTGAATAGCCGAAAACCACTAGAATATGTCAATTAGCTCACTTGACCAACACTTCAAGGTAATTTTTTAGGAAAAATTCTACAGAGGCTCATGATATAGTGTGTGAAGCCTTAGTTGATGGAAACTTGTTAAGGTCTAGGATGCTCAACTCTCTAGATCGACACTCTAAGCTTCAAATTTTAGTAACAAGTTCCTCTTTGTATCTAATTTCAAGATTTAGATTTCTTTGTTTGCTTTCTATTTCTACTTTTTATGTTAAATACCATCAATTTTGCATCATTTTACCTAGTCATTACACATTCAAATCAAATCAAATGAAACAGAAAAAGATGAAATAAGCATACACAAAATCTAGGTCTCCTTTCGGATTGAAGTTGGATCTTTGTGGTTATTTCTTGTAATGAATGATACTGATTTGGAATGCAAGATCTTAATTTACATCCCTAGGCTAAGACCTCATTGCACTACATTTTGTCTTTCAAGGTGCAAAATATCTTTAGCACTTGGAATGATACATTTTTTTAGATATTTCTTTGCATGTTTAATTTATCATAATTTCTCATCTTATACTAAGAACCACAATTTTCTCAAATATTCTTATTTGAATTCAAGTGCAAGTCAATTACATAATTGCACTTGGAAATGCTCACCTTGAAATGTCACTAGATCATTTAAGTAATGCCCTATATGTTGTTGTGAAGGTTTCTCCAAGCCCCACTTCTAGTGGAGGTTAATCAACACTTTGTGGGTGTCATCATGGGTGCAATAGATAATTAAAATGATCATTCTTAGACATGTTTGCCTCTTACATAAGAAGATATCATGAATAGCAAGAATGGTTGTGGCCTCCTAACTATCATATAACTTCTTCAATGCTTTTGTATTGGTGGAAATGTTTGAGTTAACTCAATTGGCCCTTGCTATTTCTTGTATTCATATTCTTGAAGATAAAAAAGACACTACTACTAAAGATGGAAATGATAGATAGTATCTCTGTACATTATACCCTATTGATGTAAGGGACAAACCAAATTGTAAAGATCCACATCATTATCCATTTGCTCTTTTTTCAACTAATGTTTATAATCGTATTTTATGTTTGTGTTATGTGCTCTATAAATATTGCATTTTGAATAATTATAAAATTGAGACATGAAATAAATTATTTATTAAAATTATAGACCAACTAATATAAATATATAAAAATATCTATCTAATTTAGATTATAAATTTAATAATGGTTTAAAAACATCTATCAATATCATTTAAATAGATATCATAACAGATTTAAATCAAAATCATTATAATGTTCTAGATCGTTCAAATCTTTCGAAAATAAAGAAAGATGGTTCAAAATCATTATAATGTTATAGATCGTTCAAATCTTTCGAAAATAAAGAAAGATTGCTCAAAATAATTATAATGTTCTAGATCGTTCATCCTCCTCCTTTCTAATGATTTCCTTACACGTAATTGGCTGAAGGTTCAAAATTTTATGGACCGTCATCATGTTTGCCCTACCATGGAAGCGTTAAATATTGACCAGTATATTTAGCCGTACCGTTGAGATGTCACAAACATGGCTATTACTAATATGCTTCAAATTCAACACTCCATTAATTCTGTGTGGCTCTCATTTAATGTCACCGGGTTAATGTGAAAAGTGACCCAGAAAAAAACAATTCACCAACTCATGGCTACATTTATGAAGAAATAGTTGACCTAATAAATTTTCCTCTAAACTCTCTCAATTCAAATAGTGTACAAATTCAAGGCTTCTCTAAAGGTATGGATGTTTTTGGTTAAGTGAGGATTTTGAAAGGAATCTGATCCCAGTGAAAAATGGACGTTGAGAGTGCTGACAATAACATATTTGGTTGGGGTGAAGATGAGATAAATGTCTCTAAACAGGGAAAACCAACAGCTCTTCGTCTGCAGGGAAGGAGCACAAGGAATACCACATCATCTTCATCTTCCTGTGGATCTGAATCAACAGATTTTGATTTTATGGAACTGGGTCAAGAGCAGTGGCTTCCTTCACCAAGGGAGGATTTTTTAGAGTTGGAGGTGAGTAAATTTATATAACCAATGATATTAGATTTCTAAAATTTTAATTTTGATCATTGTAGATTTTATTGTAGATTTTAGTTTAGAGTGTGAGATTTTTGAGTAAACATTTTCTATAACAGTCTATGATGGATCATCAAAATATTTGAAGAAGAGGCTTGAAATTAAGTTTTACATTTGTATAATAAATTTATGTTAAATTCTTGTATTTCTAGATTAAATTATGTACAATTTTTCATCAACAACATTTCGGATCATACTGCATGATCCATCATCAGGATGAAGCAATAGTTAGAGAGCAAAAAATGGTATGATTCTACATGCAACAACAAATCACCAAAGAAAATCTACATGCATTTTTTGTTCTTTAGCTATTGTTTCATCCTGACGGATCATGTAGTATGATCCGAAACATTGATGACAAAAAATGTACACAGTTTAATCTGAAAATACAAGAATCTAACATAATAGACTGTGAAAATTACAAGAATCTAATATATCCATGTTAGTCAC
Organism: Chamaecyparis obtusa; assembly: GCA_027943335.1. Taxonomy (NCBI): domain Eukaryota; kingdom Viridiplantae; phylum Streptophyta; class Pinopsida; order Cupressales; family Cupressaceae; genus Chamaecyparis; species Chamaecyparis obtusa. The sequence continues at coordinate 24,339 of BSBK01008630.1, forward strand.
CATAAGAATTTATTTTCATGGCTATTGATCTATGTCTATATTCTTGTAGTTCTGAAATATTGTAGGCGTTTTTGTGGTGCAGACTGGAGAAGTCTATTACGTGAGTTCAGAGGAAGCAACTGAAACGAGCTCTGAAGTTTTGTCAGTTCAGGAGAGTTCAAAATTCAGCTCTATTGAAGATGATGAAGAAGAAGGTAGACTAGATCTTACGATGAATTTATTCACCTCAAAAACTGCTACATCTGGTATCAAAATTAATGATGGTATTGATACAGAAGAAACTGTGTATGCCATGAAGCTTGTTGGGTGTCACGCATGTTTAATGTATTTCATGGTGTCTGGTCAAGGTCTCAATTGTCCAAAGTGCAAAGGTTCTTCACTGCTAGATTTTCTTGATAAAGATTAGTCATCTGAATAATTCTTTTGAGGAGAATATTTATTTAGAATTTTTTTGCTTTTGCTTTAGTGGTTATTTATCGGGGGAGGTGCTAGGCCGACGTGGCCAGACTTGAGAGCAATTTTTTCATTTTATTTGATCCCATTTCTGTATTCAGATGACTTTAAGCTTTGAATTGAATAAAATGTGGGTTTGATTTTTTGAATTGGATAAATTCAACAAGGGACTCATTAACATAATGGCAATTGGTAGGTGGTGGATCCAGAAGGTGGTCGTTTCTTTTCTCTTTCTGTTATTAAATAATTTGGTACAGGTCAATAAATCATAATGCTCATGTGCCAATTATTTTCATTCTCTAAAATGAGATAAGACTATTTATTGCTATGGGGGAGTTACTACCATTACAATTTCAATGTGATGCATCGATCCTTCAACTTGATGTGAATGGTAAGAGAGAAATCTAAAAAGTTAGAATATCCAGTGCATGCATATGATCAATAATTATTGTGTTGCATACGTATTGATAGGTTATTGAAAGAACAGCTCCCTAATTACCAATGTTTTGTTTAAATGCGATTTTTATATATTAAAGTAAAATAGTTAGAATATCAATAAGGTTTAGAAAAATTAAGTAAATATATCTTATTATGTTTCATTTTGTTAGATTAATTTTATTTTTTAAGTATGCTAGATTTATTGTCCACAATTTATTTTTGAAATTTTATTCAAATGAATTAGACTTTTCTTATGAGGAGTTTGTTTGAATATGAATGTATAGAATTCTAGAGTAATGTAACTATGTTTGTTCATTTGAAAAGATTATAGTTCAATAGGTCAAGATGAGATGGGTCATAACATCCATCAAGATATAAATTTTAATAGGCATGTGGAGTGAATTATGAATCTATTTAGCTGGTAGCTTAGTTGAAGGAAGCATTTGACATATGTATCCACTTAACAGATTATAGTCAGCTACTTAAAACATAAATACTAATTTCTATGCAACTTAGTTATAGTCATTAGAAAAAACTAACTACCAAATTGTGAATCTTGTAGTTAAGAAATTTTTTTTTAGAGTGGAACCTTTACATATACATAGAGTTCTTATAACACATATATCATATTTTATGAGAATAGTGAATACCTTTTCTATTTTTCCTTTTTCTTAAAAAATATTGTTTATCTGTGTTATAAATAAATTTTCATTATATTTAAAATATTTGATTTTGTATTTGCCCGCAAGCCGCTCACTGGTCACTCATGGAATCTCAGGAGATTATAACCAAAAATTATGATAGGAGTTCAATTTATGTGTTTGGTTTTTATTCAAATGATCTTCTATTACAGTCATTCTTTGTTTACATAAACATAGCCTTCATTCGGCCATCATAATCAACTACCAATTGATCCTTTGTCAGATCACTCTCCCTTGACACACAACACATGGGCCTCTTCTAAATTGCACAGTGGTCCCTCTTTTATTGTCGGGTCTCCTCTCCAATCTGAATGGTTTCCCTTCCGTCTTTCTTTGGCCTACACGAATTGGCTTCTCCTGCATGGCTTAGGTCCCGTTGGATAGGGAAACATTATTGACCCCCAAATGGTTGAAACCCGTACGAATTGAATTCCTATCACCTGGTTGACAAGAAGTTCTGTGACATGAGCTTGTGACTGAGAAACAACAAAGAACCATCAATAACTGGCAAACAAGCACAAAAAACAAGAACTTTAACAATAAACAAAAACCTAAATGTGAGAGAATGATGCCCCTGCACCAGGCTCCCCCAGTAGAATGAATTTATGAGGTCCTGCTCATGAGATTTGCAACTGAATGACCCAGTTTACTGATCTCATCATTTGTAAGCCAAGAAACATCTTCCACGGGGTGATTGTTCCACTTAACCAGATACTGAAAATACCACTATTTATGAGTCTTCTTTAGTAGTTGTTTATCTAGAATGCATTCTATCTATTGTGGTACAGAGACTATTGTAGATTTATCTTCCTGAGATGGAATGGATGCATTAGTTCCATGCTCTTCTATATCTCCTTTGTACAGATAGAGATCTGCTACATCCAAAATGAGAGATATATTTAGATCTACAGCCAAGAAAATCTCATCTGCATTGGCAGAAAACTCCCTAAGAACTCGGAAGGAGCCAATCTTATTCATCCATTGTTTATTGTACGTTCTTGTAGGAAATATATCCTTTCTCAAGTGAGCCAATAAAAGATCACCAACCTGAAATTGCACCTTCTTTGATCCACATACTTTTTTATTATTGATTACTATCTTATATGTTTTGTTTCCCATTCTCTTGAATATCATGAATGAATTAAGAAAAGTCCTCCTCATTGGCACTCATCTTCTCCATTCCAAAAAGATCACAAAGTTCAAATACACCTCTAAGGTGCATACCATATACAACATAGAAATGACTGAAACCTGCACTTTTGTTTGGCACATGAAATCCCAACTTCCAGGTGAACTACCAACTAAACATCTTAACAAATTAACAAGTCTCTTCTTGACAACTTCAGTTTGACCATCCATTTGCGGATGATAAGCTGAAGTAAATTTTGGATTTGTACCCAATTTATTCCATAGGGTTCTCCAAAAATTACCCACAAACTTTGTATTCCTATCTGAAATTATAATCCTTGGAATCCATGCAATCTTACAACTCCTTTAAAGAAAAAAATAGCAATGTTAGTGGCATCACTAGTCTTCTTACATGGTATTAAATGCACCATTTAAAAAAATCTATCTACCACAACAAAGGTTGAATCATTGCCCCTTTGTGTATGATGCAAGCCCACCACAAAATCCATACTTATTGAATCCCAATGTTTGGTCGGAACTGGTAAAGGATGATAAAGTCTTGTATTGTGACTCCTTCCCTTAGCATGTTGACAAATTCTTCTCTTTTCCACATACCTTCTCACATATGAATGCATCTTAGGCCAATAGTAATGACTACTTAATTGCAAATAAGTTTAATCCTTCCCAAAGTGACCAACAAGACTACCAATATACTTCTCCTTCAACAAGTTATCTCTCATGGAGCCTCTAGGGGACACACAACTTTTTCCCCTAAACCTTCATGAATCAAGTAATCCATCTAAGGTTCTCTATTCCCACAAATAGGATCATTGCAAGATGTATAAGCTTCCTTGAAGTCTGCATCTTTTGCATACAAATCCTTCAAACCTTCAAATCCCACACTATTAGCTTGTATCTTAAACATGACAAAAAGAAAAAATTCTACTTAAAGCATCAACAACTTTATTCATTTGGTCACGCTTATATTTCAAAATAAGGTAAAAAAAAAAAAAGATATTCAACCCATTTAGCATTTCTTTGATTAAACTTGTGTTGGTTGCTAATGAACTGCAAAGCATGGTCATTTGTATACATATATTCTTTTGGAAGAAAATAGTATCTCCATTTTTTTAAGGACTAAATCAAAGCATAAAATTCCAAGTCATAAGAAGAATACTTCATTTTAGCATCATTCAACTTCTCACTAAAATATGCAACTAGTTTACCTTGATGACTTAGGATTGCCCCAATAGCTAACATACTTGTGTCACATTCTACTTGAAACACCTTTCCAAAATTATTTAAAGCAAGAATAGGTTTCTCACTACCTTTAGATCTTAATAAATCTGAAATTCTCTTCAACCTCTTTAGTCCACACACATGGTCTTTTATTCCCCTTAATAGTCTCAAGAATAGGTGCTACTATATGACTAAAATTTCTTATAAAATTCCTATAAAAATTAGAAATACCATGAAAAATTCATACCTCCATAATATTTTGAGGTGTTGGCCAATCAAGTATGGATTGTCCTTATCCATATTAAAACTATCTTTGGACACCAAAAAGCCCAAGTAAATCAGTTTGGTATGGATAAACACACACTTTTTCAAGTTAATCCATAACTTTTCCTTGTGTAATCTATGCAATACCAAACATAATTATTCTAGATGCTCCTTCTTGGACTTGCTAAACTCCAAAATGTCATCCAAATATACAATAATTTTTTTAATAAGAAATGGTCTCGAAACCTTATTCATGTTAGCATCGTAAATGTACTAAGGACATTGGACAATCCAAAAGGCATAACTAGTCATTTATACAATCCATCACTAGTTTTAAAGGATGTCTTCCATTCATCCCCTAGTCTAATTCTAATCAGATGATAGCCACTCCTTAAATATATCTTTGAAAAATACATAGAGCCACTCAAGGAATCCATAAGATCCTCTATTATTGGTATGGAAAACCTATATCTTTTGGTAATCTTATTAATAGATCTTGAATTGGTATACATACGACATTCTCCTTCTTTCTTTAGAGCTAACATAGTAGGAAAAAAATAAGGACTTCATCTTTCTCTTATCAAACCCTTTTGAAAAAGTTATTCCACCTTCCTTCTTATTTCTGCATTCTCCATAGGAGTTAACCTATAAGCAGCTTTGTTAGGAATTCTAGCCTCTGACATAAAATATATGTGGTGACTAATACTCCTCATTATAGGAAGCAACTCATCAGATAATTTAGAAGTTATAATTTCCTTATATTCATTCAAAATATCTTACACTTTAATAAGGAAATCATCAAATTTTATAGAATAAAACATACTTCTAGGCTTAAGAACCAAACCAGAACCCAGCCTATTAGTCTTCAAATCATACAAAAATTCGTTAGCACTTACCATAATCACAATATTGCTGCTATTACTATTGTTTCTGTCTTCTATTTCTTTTATTGGCAAAATAATATGATTCTTTCCATCCTTCTCAATGGTGTAGGTATTCTCCCTTCCAACATGTACTACTTTCTTCTCGAACAACCATGGTCTCCTAAGAAATACATGATGCACATCCATGGAAATTATATCACATAGTACATTATCCTTACAACTACTAATTTGAAAATCAACATAGGATTTCTCATTTACCCAAATTTGATGAGATTTTTGTATCCATGACACATTGTAAGGAGAGGGATGCTTAAACCTTGTAAGATTTAATTTTTATACCATCTCATTGGCAACAATGTTATCTATACTTCTTCTATCAATGATAAGTTTGTAGCATTTATATTATGGCTTACATTTTTTTTTGAACAACACTTTCCTTTGTATTGGCTCTTGCACCTCCTTTTGTGGTTTTAGCAGTACCCACTTGAGCATCAAGGACTCTCATGATTTAGGTTCATCTTTTTTGTGCACTGGTGACCCCACACTTTCTTGATCAATATGCACAATCTAGTTGCTCTTCTCAAATCTTGAATTTCCTTGAAATGATTCAACACACTCTAAATTCTAGTGACCATATTTGTTGCACTTGAAACACTTTCTTGAAAACCTTTGTAATACCCCTCTCATAGTTTTCTTTCCAGTTTAATTGGCCAAACTCTTTTAGGCCACTTCCATGTGTGCATTATTTAGTTCAGAGATACTTGGGGATATGTATACATATGGCATTATATTGGATAATTATGAATTAGATTTTTTTGGTTATTTTCATGTTGATCAAATACAAATGATGATGTTATTTATATGTTATGGTTATTTCATGATGATGATAAAGAAATAGTTCACTTTGTGTTATATCTATAAAATGTTTCAGATGTTCATATTTCATAGTTGTCTTTTCATCTTTCATCTATATAGTATCCCTTCTATTGGAAGAAACACGAGAGCAAGTAGTCCAATATTCAATGACCTATCTTTTTAGATCTTCAAAAATTCTATCTTTTCGAGGAAGTCTACAAATATTTACCCAATTCTTTTCAATATTTTCATCTTACATATTTCTCCTGATATATCTTTGAACAGTTCTTCTAGATACTTGCATTAAATCATAAATTGGAAAAAACATATTTTCTCCATGTCAACTTCCTACTAGGTATGGTAGTTATCAATGCTCTACGTGCAATACTTAAATCAGCTCCTTGAATTGTGTTCTTAATGTTTCTCAATGCATCTTGCACATTTTGAAGTATTGTTCAATTAACATTATCTACAAAGCTTTTCCTATTATCAACACCCAATAACTTGGACAAAATAGGAGTCATTGCTCTTTTCTTGAATAACTTGATAAATAATTATGCTCTTCCAAACATGCTTTTATTTTCAAAATTTTCATCCCAAAGTTTTTTGTAATGCAGTTTAATTGTGCTTTCAGATACCATGTGTTCAGATGAAACTTGATTGAAAAGTGTGTCCTCCTTCATCTCCATCAAATTTCTGATGTCAAATGATATGTTTTCACATTGAGATCTACCAATTTGTTTCCCTACTTGAATTGCATCTTCTTGAATATCAACAGGTTCTTCCTAAACTTCAACATGTTGATCTTCATTACATTTTGTATGACCTTTTATTTTGTCATCTCTTATTCGCTCATATTTTCTTGTTTTGTTCCTTTTATTCCTCATTGAATTGAAATCTTCAATTCACCCACATACAGAAAACTATGTAACCAATAAAAAAATATAAATAATATCTATAAGTTCATAAATTAAGTACTAATTGAATAATTTTGTTATTAACAAACCAATTAAAATAATGATTTAAGTTAATAATTAAAATAAAATAATGCTTTAATTTAAAAAACTAAATAAAACAATGCTTTGATTTAAAAATAAAAAATAAAATAATGTTTCAATTAAAAAAGTTAAATAAAACAAAATAGTGCAAAAATAAAGTATAAAAATATCTTGCAAGAAAAAACATACCTTCTTGACGATTGTCCTTCGTAATTGCCTTTCGAATACAAAAAGGAATAATAAAGAACTTCCAATAATTGATTTTATTTAAAAAATCACTTATTATTTCACAAGTATTATTTGCAATTATTTTTTGATTTTCTAATTCAAAAAATATGTGTTTTATATATGAGGTTTAAGGGGCTCAGTCACTCACATGACCATGTTTGGTCGATTGTAGTTTCATTCGAACCAAGTCTGACCAAAACTACCTATGTGGCATCCCATGTGGTAGCCAAACAAGCAAAAATTGAAAATTTATAGAACTCACTTTTACAAGTATCTAAAAGAACTATTAAAAAAATAAAAATACCCTTTTGTAGAGTTTGGAGTCAAGATTATCATCATATAAGTTTTATAATATTTTGATTAGAGATACTATATTATAATTTCAAAATACTTTAAAGTAGGTGTTTTAACATTTGAGAAAATGTTACTTCAAAAAAAGAGAAAAAGAAATAGTTTAAATCATAAGAAAAAAATTAAAATTTATATTTAACATTAGACGAGAGAGTCCTCTTCAAGAATATGTAATTTGTGTTCTGAATGGTGTAGATTTGATAGGGAAAATTTGGTGGGAGACAAAAACTATCAATTTCAGATAAGTTTGACTTGGAGTAGTCATAACGGAGAAAATATACACCAGAAACCAATATTATTTTTTTGTGCACTAGCTATACATGTCATCTATATTATATTTTGAAATCAAAGAAATTTTTTTTTATTTGCATATACTTCAAAAATTAAAAAACTATATCAATTATTGTTAAAAAAATTTTAAAAATATTTTAAGCATAAATTTCATCCAGTTTTACACATTTCATCAGTTTACATCATCTTCAAATTTTAAACACAAATGTGACTTTTATGTCATTAAAGTTGAATAGTTTGCGCATTGTTGACCTTTTTCTTTATAAAAGTGTAAAAGAGGTTTGTACTTTTACCCACAAACTATCATAATAGAAAAGAAAATTATAAGATATTAATCTCTAACAATATTGACTAGATGTTTGGCATGTTAGAGGTGGAGGATGGAGACTTTCTCTTTGCCATGGTCTAGGAATAAAAAATTATAAGATATTAATCTCTAACAATATTGAATAAATATATCTAAATTTAAAAAAAAAATTCTAAAATTGAAACAATAAATGGTAAAAAAAAATTTTACTAAAAAAATGGAAAAACCATCAAAATTTAAAAACACATATTAATACCAAAACATAAAACTTATAAAAGTAAATTAAAAAATAGAAAAATATTAAATTGTAAAGAAAATTTGAAATTTACATATTATAAAATTATTTTGTGTTTTATTTCATCTATTTTATTTATCTATTCATCTTCAATGTATGTGCTCACCATAGTTTGAAAATAGATACTAAAATTTAATAATGATATAGAAAAATAGAATAGCTCTTTTATTTGCATTAATCTATAAATTTTTTATTTTTATTCCAACGTTATTTTGTCTTGTGTATATAAGATTTTTTATTTTTATTAATATATCTATTATCAAATTAATATATTTAATTTTAAAAAAATATGTAAAAGAGGTCAAGAGATATCATTTACATATATTCATTATTTTGGAGATATATTTTCTTATATTAAGATATATTCAAGTGTTATTAGTACTTGTCGGTAGGCTAAGCAAGTATTATTGCATCATTTTATGAATTTCCTCTCCTAACTAGTAATTAAAAAATTCAATTTCTATTAATTAAAATCTATTATTTTTATATTTTATTATAAATTTGATGTTCTCTATTGTATAAATGCAATATTTTTAAATTTATAATTCATAAAAATTATTTTTTTATAGTGTGATTGGCTAATTTGATTGAAGCCTTATACATGAATTTTACAAAATTCAAAATATGATGCATCATTATCACTTTTCGAGAACTTTTCATTTTCATTACAAGTAAATTTGGGTGCTAGATAGACAATTTTTTAATCCAAACTCTTTCTGAATCACATCTTGGAGAAAATTTTTAATATGAACCTAAGTCCAAATAAATTTTTAATATTATAGGGAGAAATTGTATGTACTATAATGCCTTTTTGTATCTTAACAAATTGATGATAGGAAGAATTAGGATACAGGTCTATATAGAGGATTTTTAAATAATCAGAATAAATATTATATTTAAATTATTAATTATAATAATACATAAATAATGTTAATATTATTTTATAATTATAAAAGTAATAATTAAAATATAATTATATTATATTTAAATAATTAATCAATAAATGTATATTAATATAAATTTTTAATAAGAAATAAATAAAATAGAACTATTTAGATTTAATTTTATATGACTAATTTTAAATTATTTATATTAATATTATTGTAATTTAATTTAAATAAAGTAATTAATCCCACGGGCTAGCACCCTCTTGCTGCTTTTCTTTATCAAAAACATAAAAAAATTTAACATTCCTTACAATTAAATAATAATAAATATTCAACTAAAATACATGAACACTCAACTAAAATAGATGAATAGTAAATCAAAATTACTCAAACCAACCTTAAATGGAAGCTTAGAGCTCATGTATGTGAACCACTTTTAGAATTCTCACTGACTTTTAATTTGCACTTGTGTTGAAATCCAAGGGCATTTAACTCATAGTAAATATATTGTGTTGACTTTATAACTTAAATATCTTCTACAATTCTATTGTCCATCTTTTATTATTGCCATTTATATGATGACAACCATTTTTTATTAATCAATTAAATGTGCCATTAGACTAGGTATTTTTTAAGTATTTTTTTAAATATAAATAATTTAAGTTATTTTTAAATAATTTTAAAATAAAATAGAATAATTATTTCTTTAATAATATCTAAATAATTCAAAAATTTAGTATGTAAATCTGATTTTGTTGATTTATTGGTTTTAATTATTATGTTTATATTTTATTATAACTAGTACACATATAATTTAATTAGCACATTAAATTATATTACATAATGTTATAATGTATTTAACTTCTAGATACATGAAATCTATCATGATCTATCATACTCTCTCAAACTTAAATTATGCACTAATTAATCAAATTATGATACTTAAAATCAACTAATTAATCAAATAACAAACTTAAAATCAATCAAATATGAAACTTCAAACAATTTTTAATTTATTTTTGCCAAAATCAAGTATGACTATGTTTCTAAACATCTATTATAAAATTTAAAATCAACTAATTTATCAATTATCTACATACCAATTATTTGACATTAACAACTATATTTTTACTAAAATACTACAAAGGCAAGTACTAGCCACTATACTTGTTTTATATGCTATTAATGTTATATTATTCACTATTGATTTTTTAAAACATGTTATTTTTTGAGATTTACTTCCATTGTGGGTGGATGATAATTCATGAATATAGAGTTTATTGTGTTATGTGTTAGATCTAGTCCTCTTAATTCAAGAATCATATTATAACAAAGTAATTTTTATTTAAAACTTTCATGCAAAATAAAATAACAATCAATTCTAGTATGCTTCTATAGTATTGTAAATAATAATCTCCATGTTTTTATGCTCCTTTTGGGCCCTTTCTTTAGTATGTCTCCTCTTAGATCATTTCAGGCCTTTTTGGACCTTATGGTTTGATCTTGTCACATCATGTGTTAAGATTTAGACTACATCCAATGTCTTGTGTCCTCATACTCTACCACAACCCATTTTGGTCCCCTTTTTAGTGGACTATGGTGGTTAGTGCCCTAATCATAGTGGACTATGTTGAACTATGCCTAGCACCCTAGCCCTTTCAAAAGAAGCCCAAATTTAAACGTCCACAAGTTCTTACTCCTCCAATATATGATCTAATTCATATTTTTTAATATCACCATTCGAGGTTGGCATGTTCATGTGAAAATGCCTTGACAAGCTCCTATATAAGGAAATCATTTATCATTAAAAAATTATGAGTTCATAAGCCATCAATTTGATTCAAGTCTTATTTCCCCATTCAAGAGTAATTATGAGTACAAGGAGAGTCAACCCACACCAACTTATCTTTGATTATATTTTCATGATGGATTTTGTTATGATTTATCATGTTAGTACGTCAACACGTGGAGAATTTTTCTAAAGAGAAGGGCTTCACCACCATTTTTGATCCTAATGTAATTTATCAAATTCATTTAATCTTTTCATTTTTTATTTACCCTCTTCCATACCATAGATAAGCTCTCTTTTACAAATTACCATTCTTGTAATGGAAGTGAAAATACTAACAATTTATCCCTATACAACAAAATACTTTCCCCTCTTTTGTGTTTGCATATTAAACTAAGACGAATAGTTACATACATTGAACAAATGACAATTAATAGACTATGTTGATAAGTTCACTTCATTGGTGCTTTAGGGTAGAAATTAGCACAAAAGATCTATAGAACCTCTTGGTCTAGAGCCTGAAGACTCAACTAATAGAAAAATCTTAAGGTCTATGGCACCTAGCTCACTTGTTGACACATTTAGTTCCAAATTTTAGTAGAAGGTTCCTTTCTACATCTTATTTCTAAATCTACAAGTCTTTGTTTTCTTCCAATTCTATTTCTATCTATTTATGTTGACTATCAATATATTTTAATCATTTTACATGGCCATTATATGTTCATATTAGACTAAATCAAATCATGAAGAGTAAATGGTCATATACACAACATCTAGCTCTCCTCGAGGTCTAGTGTTGGAGCTTGTTGGTTATTTCATCCAAGGAATGATAACGATTTAAGAATTAAGATCTTAGTTTATATGCCCTTAGAGTAAGACCCCATCGCACTACATTTTAGCTTTCAAAGTGGAAAACATCTTTAGGATATGAAATGATAAATAATTTTTTATTTCTTGAGATTCTTTGTGGATCATATTTCTAATTTTATGATACGAACCATGACTTTCTCTAATGTTCTTATATAAAGTCAAGTACAAGTCAATATAATTGTACTTTGACATGCTCACCTCCAAATGTTGCTAGAGCATTGAGGTAATTCCCTATGTGTTGCTAGGAAGGTTTCTTCACATGCCATTTCTAGGAGAGGCGAGTCTACATTTTGTGGGTGTCATTGAGGTTAACATTTTGTGGGTGTCATTGAACCTACAACTAGTAAAAATTTCTCATTCTTGTAAACTTCTTCCACTTGTAATAAATATCATGCTTAGCACTTGGGTGGTTGTGGCCTCCTAACCACCATTTAGCTTTTCCAATACTTTTTATTATGGGAAACATTTGTCGGTTTAGACTTGGTAAGTTTCCTATTTTGGCTCTTGCTATTTCTCATATTCATGTTGTTAAAAATAAACGTGAAAATACTAATAAAGATGAAATGATGAATGGTATCCTTCGATAGAAACATTATATCCTATTGACATAAGGGACAAACCAACTGAGCAAGATCCACCTCATCCTCCTTTTCCTATTTCTTTAACTATTATTTATAATTGTATTTTATGTTTTATAGTTCTATATTCTACATTGTATTTTAAATAATTGTAACTTCAAGATATGAAATAAATACTTTATTAAAATTATAAATAAAATATTTATAATTGTCTTTTATGTTTTAAGTTATATTGTATAATGTATTTTAAATAATTGTAACTTCAAAATATGAAATAAATTTTCTATTAAAACTATAGATAAATTAACACAAATATCTAAAAATTTCTATCTAATTCATACAATAAATTTAATATAGAAAAAAATAACCATCAATATCATTTAAATAAATATATTTAAAACATCCACACAAACAGATATAAATCAAAGTCATTATAATGTTCTAGATCGTTCAAATCTATCAAAAATAAAGAAAGATACCCGTCTGAGACGTAAGTCATACCAGAGCAGAAGACACATGAAACAAGACGAGAAGCTTCATCTTCCGCCTCTCAAATGATTTCTTACACGTAATTGGCTGTGAGTTCAAAATTTTAAGGACTGTCATCAAGTTAATTTGCCCCACCATGGAAGCGTTAAATGTTGAACAGTATGTTTAGCCGTACCGTTGAGATGTCTCAAACTTGGCTATTACTAATATGCTTCAAATTCAACACTCCATTAACTCTGTGTGGCTCTCATTTAATGTTATCGACTTAATGTGAGAAGTGACCCATAACAAAAATATTTCAACACAAAGAATTTAATGAATTGTAGATGGAAGTTGAAAATTTTGTAAAAATCTGTTGTATTTTTCATTTTTTAAAATTTAATCAACGGTACATTCTATCTAAAACTTAGCCGCTCCATTGAAAACCAACAGATTTTCATCTACAAGGAATGATGACAAGAAATAAGCATCTTTCTCATCTTCATGTGGATCTGAATCAATAGGTAGGTTTTGATCTTATACAACTGAGTCAAGATTCAGCAAGGGCGAAAGAGTAAGTTGATAATTTATATGATTAATGATATCAGATTTTACAATTCATAATTTCAATATAATTTTGATTATGATAATTTTTTAAGTATATTGTGTGGGAGTTTTTAAACTAATATTTCTGATTACAATATTCCATGATCCATGCTCAAAATAGAGAGGTCAAAATGACATAGTCATTATAGTTTTCGCGTTTAAGTTTTTAAAATAGATTGTATAAGAGGTTTTTAAATTAATATTTAAAATCACAGTCCCTGATCCAGAGAGTTGAAGGAGAGACAATGAAAGTGAGTCTTACATTAATATATTATGTCCTTCATGTTCTGCAGTCAGTGTGAGGATTTATATTCAGGAATACTGATCTACCATTGTTTTTTTATAGTTCTGAAATGTTGTATGATTCTGGTGGTGCAGACTGGAGAAGTCTCTTACGTGAGTTCAGAAGAAGCAACTAAATCAAGCTCTGAGGTCCTTTCAATTCAAGAGAGTTCAAAATCGAGCTTTATTGAAGAAGAAGATAGACTAGATCTTACAATGAATTTATTTACCTCAAAAACTGTTAAATTCTGAATCAAAATTAAAGAGGATATTACTACAGAAGAAGCACAATGAATTTATTTACCTCACAAACTGTTAAATTCTGAATCAAAATTAAAGAGGATATTACTACAGAAGAAGCCGAGTCTGCCATGAAGCTTGTTGGGTGTCACACATGTTTAATGTATTTCATGTTGTCTGGTCAAGATCTCTGTCACAACCCATAGGGGTAGTGGAATTAAGATTTCCTAAAATTTAGGATTTAGTTACACCGAGTAAACATATTATAATCTTGTTGTATTAAAACTGGAAAAAGATATTGATAATTGAACACTTGGTAACTTGGAGTGGGCATTTTTAATAAAGAACTCTCCCTCAAAACAAATTTTAGGGCATCCTTATGTTGTACCAAGATATTTCTCGCTTCACCGCCATTACAAAATCCAGTCATCATAGACACAAGATGAGACCGTGCAATGAGCAGATGTGCTTTGGCGGCTGCCAGTTGAGATTGAAGGTGTGATATTTGCTTCTACAAACGGCAAACTGCACCAGCCGAACCGTAGATTGGATCGCTCTTTCTAGCATTTGCTTCATACACCATGCTTGCTACACAATCTGCCCCCTTCTCATCTAGAATACTCTGTAATATCAAAATAAGAGAGAAAAGAACCACCAGATTAGATCAGTGCCACAAAGGATGACATCTTTTTCTTGCGGGCTGCAGGAGGATCTTGTCTATGAAGAGCCCCCGATAGAAAAATTCAACCCAAGACAATATCGTGCATTGATCAACCTTGCATATCTTCAGCTTCATGAATCGTACAAGTCTAAATCTTGAAAGCACTGTCTTCTGCGTGATTCAGGGTTGAATCTTCCTTCTCTTAGAGGTGCGCACAATCTAGTGGTACGTATTTATATCTTCTCTTGATTCCAGATCCCTGAATTCGAAATGCATTATTATTCTTTTGGTGATCATATGGTTCTATCTGCGTATTAATGCTCTCATTTCATGCGTGTGGGGGTTCTCCTGGGCTATGTATTATTTGGAGTCTTTATACAAAGCTAACATTGTGATTGTGGTTGTGTCATTTTACTTGGGTATTTTCTGGTGCATGTTTCAAGGAAAACCTTCATGTTCTGAGCCATAGTTTTGTCTTCTTTCTGGTGTTGCATTGGCTTTCGCAACGCACACATTATCCCTATCCCTGTTTCTTTTTAACTCATAATGCTTGGTCAATTTGGTACACATAGCACCAAATTATTTGTGTATTTGAATTCTCTTTTGTGTATTTGAATGATTTCTTCGATGCACTTTCCATGTTCATCCATTTTGGGTCACTATTTGGGGGCGTTGATTAATGCAGCTTGGTCAATGGTTTGGATTCCTTTATTTGGCAAGCTCTTTATTTGTTTATGACCTACGCATGCAGATTTCCTTGATGTCATTGTACTTATCATTGTTTGGAGCTGGCTAGTATCTCTTTGGGTTGTGTATTCAATGTCATAAACCGTTATGTTGATTTTGTTAAACTTCTTCACATATGCTAACCACTAAATAGGTGATTTGAGATTTTGTTTTGCATGATGAGCTGGTAGTATTAATGTCGGCGCGTGGTTATTTTGTTGCAATGTTCTTACCATGTTTTATCAAACTGCCAGTATGAGGAACCAACCCAATGATTATGGTATATAACAATAGATAGAATCTTCCTTAGGAGTTCTCCCAGAGCCTTAAATGTATGGAAATAAACTGATTTATCGAAGTTATTTCTATTGCAACTGCATCTTAATGATCTTATGGTAGTCTCAGTTGATATCGTTGTGGATTATGATTATATATAACAATTGTCTTAAAACTTGTGAGCTTCAGAATGACTTAAGACTTGTGAAGATTCAGAATAGCTTACTTGCTTGTATGAATTTGTTTAATCAAAGTATCGCAGAGAACATTTCTATTAAATGTGTGGTTAAAGAAATAGTGAGTGATTAAATATTCAGAATTTAATATATTTAGCATGTGTCTAATTGGATTGTTGAGTTAGGAGGAAGTGCTCCATGTACTTCATGTATTAACAATGAGTTTATTAAAGGAGTGTTTGATCCTTTCACAATTATATCATAAATTTGAAGATAGATATAAACTTTTTTATGATATACATTGCATTATTGAAAATTCTTAATTTCATCAAGAAAAGTGTGATCTATTCATGGTATCTTATTATTTAGTTATTACTTCCATGTTTTCATGTTCGTAAAAAAGGAATATGGTTGTATGATGTATGTCTTTGAATGTCCATGATAATGTATACATGAAACTAGAATGTTGATGTATTAGGTAGCACAATTCTTGTTATTTCCATATAGGTATTCAAAGAATTAGGCATTTATAATGCAGTGTGAATCTCTTTTTGATAATTCTATATTCTAAAGTTAAAAGCATGATTGTATTTTCTTGAGCTATCTATGACTATTTTAGATGAGTTGTAATTAGGGACTTGAGATGTTTTATACTGATGGTTAAGGATGTTGTTACTCCTATGATTGCATAATCATGCTTGAGAATTATGATGTTATTGATGGCATTTGAAGTATGTATTGTTGATTGCACTATTCCATTACTCCAGTTAGTTTTTCTTGTTTAGACTACCTCTAGCTAAGGTGGGTGTCCTTCATGTCAGGAAGGATTCTGGGGAAGCATTGATTCTTTGTAGTAGGTTGGAAACACACTCCCACAATATTCCCGCTCTTGTTGATTTGTGTGAACAAGTGGTTGTAGATGCTTTCATGAATGACTCTTTTTTATAGTGCTTATGATCCTATGTATTCGTCCTGGAGGTATTGGTAATTTTATTGTTTACTTTTTTCATTAATATGGAAGTTCATATTTTGATCTAATCTTTATCTTACATTGATTTGATTTGACAGTTGGTCGATATATTTTGAGTTTTTATTTAGGCAAGTTGGTCGGAATTGTTATATAGAGTCGATGTAACATCTCTTATTGTGATTAGAATAGGACATTCGACAAATGGTCAAAATTCCACTTTTCTTGGACTCAAAGGTATCCCTTATTTTTTCAACAGTTTTGATCATAATTATACATCTTTTATTTCTATATTGTAGGGAATCTATTTGTGTCTTGTTGACTTGTGCATTTGACATTTGACTTGTTGACCAACTCCTTAGTTTTTTTGATGTGGCATTTGTGTCAAAAGGTGTCTTTACAATATCAATTGTCAAAAGTGCAAATGTTCTTCATTGCTAGATTTTCTTGATAGAGATCACTGGCGAGTCTTTGAATAGTTCATTTGCGAGTATTTATTTAGATTTTTTTGTTACTTTTTCTATAATATTGGCTACTTATTATCGAGGGGGGGGGGGGGGGGGCGTATTAGGCCGACATGGCCAAAAATTCAGAGCATTTTATCATTTTGTTTGATCTCATTTCTATATTCAGATGACTTTATGCTTTGAATTAAGCAAATAGTGGGTTTGAGTTTTTGAATTGGATAACTTCAATAAGGGATTCATTAACATAATGGCAATTGGTAGGTGGTGGATCTAGAAGGTGGTGGTTTCTTTTGTCTTTCTATTATTCAATAATCTAGAAAAGCTCATATGGCAATTCTTTTTCATCTCTATGAGGAGATAACACTATTGGTTGTTGTGGAGGAATGGACTAGCATTACAATTGTAAAGCCATGGAACAATCCTTCACCCTGACGTGATGCATTAAAATTATTATTGTGAGGAGTTAGTTTTATTATGAGTGTATGGATATTTTTAGTAATGTACTTAAATTTGTTCAATTGAAGTTATTATAGTTTAATAGGTGGGGATGATGATATGTGATAACATTGATCAAGGTATAGATTCCATTAACATGTAGTATATGGTTGATAAATTTACTTACTTGTGGTAGTCTATATGACAAAAACAAAGAAACATTTTATACGGGTATCTAGTTACTTAACATATTATAATCAGCTACTTAAAACATAGATGATGATATCTATGTCACTTAGTTGTATCCATTTAAAAATTCAATAAATTAATTATAAAAATAACCTTAACTACCAAACTATGATTCTTGTAGAACTAAGAAAATTGTAGAGGGGATCTCTCCACATGCATTCTTACAATATTTATTATAACACATATCATGTTACATATGAGAAGATAAATGTGTAAGAGAAAAGTGCATACCCTATCTTTTTTAAAAAAAAATAGTTTCAACTCTTGTTATAATAAATTATCAGTATAATTGAACTTAGTTTATTTTGTATTTGAGTTTATTTCAAATCCCATCACTCACATTTTTTTATCCTTCACCTTAACAAAAACAATCATCTTTCCACTTAGAAAATGATCATAGAAATAGGTCTAAATCATACTATAAGAAATATCTTATATGCATACATATATCTAGGACAACGAAAAAAGTCAATTGATGTTTACTTCTTACTAATCATTATACAACTCTCATCTGAAGTCATTTCAACTCATTACTTGTTAGGTTTGATTATTTATTGACTATTTTATCATTTACTTAGACACTAACTAATCAAAATTTAATTTTTTCCCTTATATTTTTATGAACAAGACTTGTTTCTAGACCACCTAATATTTATCCCTACATATCCATCCATCTTCCTTATTACATTATTTAATATTATTTATATAAAATTATTAAATAAGAGACATGTGAACATAATGCTAATTTGTAGGTAGTGGATTTAAAATGATGAATTTTTTTTCTCTTTGATAGATAGTGAATTTTGAGAGATGATTATTTGTTATTGTGTTATTAAGTAAGATTATTTGATGTACACAAATGTCATGTAAATTCATGTCATTGGTTGAATGTTTTTCTGTAAGGAGATAACTATATGTTATTCACTCAATGAATTGAATACCATCTCTCTCTCTCTCTCTCTCTCTCTCTCTCTCTCTCTCTCTCTCTCTCTCTCTACTAATATATACCTTTCATCCCTCCCTCTCTATCTATCCACTTACATCTATCTCTCCCTACTTATGCCCTTCTTTATTTCTCTCTTCTTTTCTCACTACATGCCTCTATCTCCCATATCCCCCCTCTCTCCCTCATTCATTCTCTTAAAAATTATTTATATCTTACCTCTCAATATCACCCCCTCTCTACATGCCACTCTCTCCCTTGGTCATTACCTTTCTAATTCTCTCTATCTTACCATTCTATCTTCCACTACACCCTCTCTACCACCTTATCAACCTTAATAAATCCTAGAAAATATTAACTCTAACATACCTCTCGCCCCCTCATATTTTCTCTACATATCGCTCCCTCCCCCTCTCTACTTATATCTCCCATATCTCAACCTACTTCCCTCCATCCATCTCTTTATGCCCCTCTCTCTCTACATGCCTCTCTATACCTACCTCTCCCTAGAGGTAGCGAGGGTGTGGTATGTAAAGATGTTTATTATCCCATTAGTGTGTTTAGAGTATATTAAGGTTAATTATGTATTATTTTATCTTACTATTTATTTAGGTTTATCAAGATTGGTGTATGTTAAGATTTATTAAAAATAACTAAGGTCAATTAGCATTTATTAGTGTTATTAGGGTTTTTCTATTTATTAAGCTTTATTAGGGTTAAATATGATTTATTTATGTTGATAAATCTAAATTATCCCTAATGAACCTTAATAAATAATAAATATTCCTATCTACCTCTCTCTTCCCCCCACTAATTCTCTCACCACTCTATGCCTCTCCATCCAACCTTATTTATTAATACTCTCACTTCTCTCTCCCTATTTTCTTTGTCACCAATCTTTCTCTAGATATATCTCTATCTCTATCTTTCTCTCTATCACACTTGTCTCTCCTATTTACTCTCTACATATATTAATAGAGAAATAGAGACTCCAAATGCTAAGAGGGGGGTAAATTAGAAAAAATCAAAATTTTCAAAACTAACTCCAATAATTACCACATGAAATAGTATGCAAGTAAAGAACATAATTGAAAATATAAGAACACCAAGATTTATACATGGAAAACCCAAACTAAGAAAAACCATGGTGAGAACTTTCTCGAAAAGATAATTCATTGAAGTATATAATTTGATTACAAAGGATTAGGAGCTCATTGCTCTAGATTATTAACTAGAGGCTCACTACCAATACAACAATGAATATAGATAAGAAGGCCCACTAACTTATAGTACGTATAGGAGCTCACTACTCCAAACTTGCATATAGAGGCTTGTTGAACACTTGATATACTAAGAGGGGAGGAGTGAATCAATATATCTTTGAAAAACTTAAAGCACTTAAAAATTTTACCATTTAGTATCTTTGAACTTTGTAGGAAAGGAAATAGAAGAAAATAAATACTGGAACACATAACAGAAGATATTTTTTTGTAGAAAAAAAGGGTGGAAAAAGCCATGTGAGAGGATTATCTCTCAAGTATTATGTAGCCAGTTATATAATACAATAGATGGCTCACTGTCAAAATACAAAAGATATAACTGATGGCTAGATATATAAAAGTTGAACAAAGTGCATGCATCAACATATGCACATAGATTATAATTCACTATGAAATACAATCCTTATTCTTTCATTGATAAAATATCACATACACAATTCACCTTTCAACGGTTTGCATATACAAAGCATCATAATAATACATATGTTGTGCATGACCAAAAGAACATACTCTCCATATGATTATATGCCATCCATATATATAAACTACTTTCTTGTCAGCTAGGAATAAAATGTGTAGAAATGAAATTTTATCTTTGCTCCAGATCTAATATTAACTAAACACTAAATGGATCTAGGTAATTATGTCACATGAGAAATTGATCCTCCAAAACTATAGATAATCCCACAAAGCATAATTTTTGGTGATGGTCATTGGTGAGTGTTGTCAGTGACCAAAGAATAGATACCTAAGGAAATAACCATAATACCGATACTGATGATATCATATCAATATGAATAATAAAATCAATGACAACCAATACTTCAGAAGTCTTTAACAATATCCCCCCTTTTCATTGATGGCAAACCAAAAATCTGTATTAATAAAGTGGAATCCCAAAATTGAAACTAATAAAAATTGAAATACCAAAAAATATGTGTTGGTGAACAGATTTGTCTCTTTCTTTAAATAAATCTTATTCTAACTCTATCCACTTTTGAAGACAAATAATTCAACAACAATTGGGTAAGCATGTAATAATTGCTTCCCTCTGAATTTTACAAGGTACAACTCCCTCTCTGAGATGTTCAATGAATTTTAAAACAAATACAAATACATGTAATTTTAACCAATCAGTACTTAAGGATCACTCAAATAATCCTAGGTATTGAGGTATTTTCAGAATATATGATTATGGAAGATTAAGATTTAAAGGAAAGCACAGTTCCTTTAACTACCAAAAATTAATTTTCGCAAAAAACTAAAGACAAGAATTTTCTGGAAAGAGTCATAATCGCATCACATCAATAAACCATATAGAGAAAGAGGAATACTAATCCACAAAGTAACTAATACACCATAATTTCAGATTCAAAGATTTAAACCAAGCTTTGTATTAAAATATTTATGCTTGATCAGAACAAAGTAAAAAACCAATACAGATTATTGTAACTTCCCATCTAATTCCATTCACAAACAAAAGCCAAAACAGTACTAAAAATCTCCTAAACTAAATCTAAAATCCAAAAATTCTAACCCTTTGATCGTTTATGCTCGAGCATATATAGTTTTCAATTCGAGAGGCCTCCCATCTAAACCAGGCCTCTCGAATTAACATCAAGACTAAACAATTAAAAACTAGTTTAAACAAAGCAAAAGTTTTAATGACATTTATCCCTTAAATAAGAAAATCTTAAAAATGTAAGATATTGTGTATCCTCCGCTACTGGTCATCGATGTGGCGCTCCACACTAACTTCCAGGTCCTGAATGTATTAACCAACTCTTGAGTTGGATGCGAATGTAAACCTTTCAGGCCAATTATCTTTGCTCGGCATGCATTCTTCTCCCACTTAAGCTCTTGGATCCTTTGCAAGTGTCTGGGCAACTCTCTTCTGTTCAGGAATAGCACGGACTCCAAATTTTTTATTCTAGTAAAATCCTGGGCTGTAGGTTCTTTATTTTCTTTGAGGGCATTAATAGCATCGATGAAACTTTTGATCATGGCATCTATGTCCCAGTTTCCTTAATCAATCTGCAATATAACCAAAGGATTCACCACCTTGATGTCCTTTAGTGTGTCTGCATGCATCTCCTTAATTTATTTCTCCATAGTGTGTGTATTTGAAATCACATCTTTGAACAAAGAACCCTTCCAGCCTAGGTTCTGTTTCAGGATGAATAGCATGCAAGGATCTACCAACTTCATTGGATTCTCCAACAAGAACTGAGTTACCCCATAGGTTTATATTTCTTGAACCTGAGAAACAATGGCTACAGACTTCTCTTCTTCTAATTCCCATTCTCAAATCAAGGTTTGGATCTCCCCAAGAAATGCTTCTCCATCTACACAAGTGGCCACAAATTCTTGGATAAATGTTCTTCCCTCGACTATGACATCGTCAACCCATGTATTCTCATTGTCTCCACTAAGACTATGTGTTACTACATTTTCTTTAGTAATTTCTTACTTTCCATTGAGTTTGGGTCAAAATATTGCGGAGATTGAGCCAATGGCAGTGCACCTACATCACTAAGTGAACTAATAAATTCAACCATGGTGACTACAAGATGTATGAGCTCTCACTTTTTTTTACCATCTTTCTGAGATTGACCAAGCATGTGGTTAGCTAAGAACTTGAATAGATGGTCCCTTGAATCTATGGTTAGCACACCAAACTCCATTTTCATAATGTTAAAATCCTCTACCTCAAGTTCTTGAACTCCTTCTTTGGATTTAAATGTTTCAATTTCGGCAGTCACCTTTCCTATGGAGGGATCTTTGGTTAACCTCTCATTGATCTTCATTTTCTTCACCTTTGGAGTGCGAACAACATACTTAGTAATTATTTCTTTGACTGATAGAGAAACAGGCTTGAAGCTCCTTTTCCTATTTATTGAATCACTCAACCATGGGAGAGTTGAAGTGGAAACCATCTTGCTATCAACGGTCTCGGTGGGGGTCACATTAGCCTGGTGAACTTCAGGGTTGTTGGTAGGAACTTCTTGATTTTTCTCTGGGTGTTCAGGAGAAAAAGAGATATCCTCATCATTGATATCAATGTCAATGAAACCAGAATCTAGAGAGGCCATCTAAGCATGACTTTTAGACCTAGTCCTTGACCTTGTCTAAGGTGCGGTAGGGTGTCCAACTACAATTACTTTCTTTTTGGAAGAAGATATCTTACCTACATCAACCAAAATAGATGTATTAGATGAATCATGCAACACTTTGACTGAGATGGGATCTGCATTATGTTTTCTAGGGGGGGCTCTCTTTGCCTTTCCCTATCTTTTTCTTTTCAGCCAATCCTCTATAACTTTGAAAATGAACCTAGCTCTTAACTTTAGATTGTCTTCTTCTCCCCTCATTTAGTCTATCTCAGGGAAATATTCTGCATTTGAAACATCATACCTTGGTTCTATAACCTCAGAAGCATCTTCATTTATGCCATCTATATCAAATTTTAATTGTAAGGTTTTAATATTAGGGATTAGAAACTTGGAGTGATCCCTTTTTCTGATTGCTTCTTCATCCCCAAGGTCTTCCCACAAATATTCAATATGTGAGTTTGGTGACAGATGATTACTCAAATTGAGGACTTTTCTAGAAAAACCCTTATTATCAAAACCTCTCGTTGGGTCATAAAATTGCATATGAAAACTCACCAAATTACTGCCTATTACCGAGGCATCAATCATATTTTTGCAAACCATGGCTCCAAGCTTGATTGGGAACATGGAAGCACACTTCTCTTCTGGGAGGCTATTTTTAACCATATTAAACATTTCTCTACAAAATTCCGCTAAAACAAAATAGTCAAAGTCAAACCTTGGTAATTTGAGAGGTTCTTCATCAAATCCTCCTATTTTGATGTAAGTGAACTATGGGAATTGGATGTATAATCTACCATAAGTCTGGACCAGTTTCTGAGCTTCTGGAGAGATCCTCTATTTTGGAGTTCCTGCTAGTTGATGACAGTTTTCTGAGGAAAAAATCATGAACCCTCCTATAATCTTCAAGGACTCTATCTCATCTTAGCAAAAGGCAATATTAAAAAATGTTCAAGTCTTCATTCCAAGATTCATGGGGAATGGCTCCAAGGTTTTGAGTACATGCAAGGCAATAGATTAAATATGAGGACATGTAGAACTCTTTCCTTATTGCTTGCGCTTGTTTAAATTGATCCCTTAACGAACCAAAAATTATCTCGACCCAGTCGAGATTCTTCTTTCCCTCCAAAACTATCTCTATAAGATGATACATCCAATCTTCAAAAAGAAGTACTTTCTCTGAGCCTTTCACTCTGTCTAACAAAACCATTATATCATGAGCATGAGGTTTCATATGATCTTTGGTCAGAACCTTGGGCAACTTGGAACCTCCCTTATAAAATGTCTTAGTCCATTTTTGAGCCATATTACTATGATTTTTTTTGCTCTTTTCCTGAATTTGGTCAAGTGACTGAGTGGGAGTAAAACTAGCAAAATCTTCCTTGGGTATCTTGAAAATAGACATATGGTCTCTCTGGTTATAGATAAAAGGCTTTGAACTCCATTATTCAATACACATTTAGATTTGACATCATAATGGATTATGCAATGTTGGACTAATTCAGGGCTCACTACAGGTGGAGGAAAAGTCGTGGCTTCAAGAAATCCACTGGACAAGAATTCTAAGCTATAATTTTTTTCTGCAGAATCTATCAAATTTCCAACTATTTTCTCTACTTTGACTCCTAACAAATCAATGATTGTAATCACCAGTCACGACATTCTAGGTTTGTAGGATTTCTGAAGAAATACATACTAGACTTCATTTTTCTCTTCCAAAAGAAAATAGAGAACAACATCCCCTTTGGAATCACACTACCATTCAGAAAACATGAAACAAAAAGAAGGCTTTTCAACAAATGCCTACATTCTATCGACTCAAGAAAACAACTTCTTTCTTCCACAGCCGAGACTCCACAATTTCACAATGGAAAGAAAAGAGCTAAAAAATATACTTATAACAAGTTCTCATATTGCAAAGTTTCGGCTGGAGGAGCATTAATGACAGCATGGATTCAAAGTGAAGTGAAAATGTTGATGTGACATAGTACTACTGCTATATTTCACAACCATTCAAAACATCATTAATTTTCATTTTATGCCATTACTTTGCTCATGTTTAAGGTAAGATTCGCAATAGTTTAAATTATCAATTCAGATTTCCCCCACGGTTTCCATCTTTTCAAGGCTGACCATACCATAATCCCAATAATTACTTCACTGACATCTTCCATTATCCACCTCATCAACTATCATATCACTCCTTGGATTTACCGCTATTCCTTTTGAAATCCTTCGAACTACTTCAATTCGAGGTTCAAAGGGGTTCCAAGTAGTTCAACACTGTGTGATGACGTGGATTTGTGTCCCACCTGCAATCACCAATGTTAAATAAAAATATTTTGATTGACCTGCTTTGAATTGGAGTTCAAAGGGGTTTAGAGTGGTTCATGAAGGATTAAGACCAAATGACACTTGACCGAAGGACGCCGACTTTGAAAATAAAAAGCTTGAAGGTTGCGATGGTTTACTCAAAAGTTGGGTTGACATTAGAAAGCCACTGATGAAGAATTGAGAGGGGAGAACGCCAAACAAGGATTGAACAATTAAAGGGTCAAAGACACTTTTTACATGGTGACTCTAAAAGACCCTAACATTGGCTTTGTCTGGGGACTGCATGTTGCTAAATATGCAGAGAACTCTGAAATACTGGTTTTACAAAGAAAAAATGAAGAAGGGAAAGAAACTACACATGCGAGCACACCAAAAATGGAAAGCAGGGGAAACTACCTATTATATACAAGGGGAGGGACTTAGAACAACATCGGAGCTTGAAAAATTTAAGATCATGCCCATTGTAAGTAAAAGGAAGATTTATACCATCTGGGTAGGACAAGCAAAAATCATTTGAACCAATTGCCTCTGAAATAATGAATGGGCCTTTCCATAAAGATTCAAACTTTCCATGAGATCCTTTTGGCGCCCTTTTTCTTATCCCATAACAGAACTTCATCACCTGCCACAAATTATGAGTACGAACTCGCATGTCAATTTTTTTTGACTTTCAGTTCATTTTTTGTAATGTGATCCACTAAATCATCCCTTTCCTCTTCTAACTTATTCAAGTACATGATGCACTTCTCGAGGGAATTTTAGAAATGTTGTTCTTCAATCAGAGCTTGCATCTTAGATGTAGAAAGTTCTAATATCAGTGACACATGAGCTCCTATCCCATAGACTAGTTCAAACATTTCCATGCCAATATCCCTCTTTGAAGTGGTTATGTCAGCCCATAAGTCTTCATGCAATTTTTTGTGCCAGTCATGAGGATTATCACCCAACATTTTTTTTCTTATAGCAACAAGGTTCTTATTGCTGGACTCCGCCTGACCATTCCCCTATGGGAAGTAATCTGACAAGTGGGCTAAGGATATACTCTGTTCATAAAAAAATGCTGAAATCTCTTCTAAAGAAAAATATGTAGCATTGTTTGCCACTATTTTAACTGGTATCCCAAATCTGACAAAAATATAATTCAAAAGAAATTCACATACAACCGTAGAATTTTCCTTTTTGGTAGGAACCGCTTCCACCCACTTTGTGAAACAATCAATGGCGGTTAAAATGTAAACATTTCCTGCACTGGATAGAGGATTCAGAGGCCCTATAAAATCTATTCCCCACTATCTGAAGGATTCATCAACGATCACCAACTTGAGGGGCAAAGCTACAAGTTGTGGGCATCCTGTGAATAAATGACATTTTTCACAAATCATGACATAGTAATATGCATCTTTGAACATTCTTAGCCAATATAAATGATTTCAAAGAATCTTGAATGCCATAATGGTGGAGGAGAAATGCCTTCCGTAGGCTTCAACATGGAAATCTTTCAGTAGCTCCTTTTGTTGTGCAACATCTACACATCTAAGAAAAGTCCCATCAATACCCCTCTTATATAATACATCCTGAGAAATTACATACTTGGACGCTTTCAGATTCAAATTACGCCTCTCTCTAGGATTCAAATATCCAAGACATTCACCATAGGTGAGGAAGTATGTCATATCTGAGAGCCAAGGATCTATTAGGCTAACCAATAATGCCATGGGAACTTCATTTTATTCTTCTTTCGATATCATTCCATTTTATGCTATTAATTTACATAAACCCCGTCCTCTCACTAGATTTGTTGGCTTAATAGTCAAGCCATACTCTTGAATATTAGCTATCCATATTTCCCTATTATTCATGCCTATTTCCTTTTGATGCAGGATGCTTTTTACTATAGTTTTTGGGATATAGACTGTACAATGTGTAGTACCTAAATTACTTCACTTTCTTTACTACAGCAAAGGTGTGCTTCTCAGTTTGAGAAAATTTGAGTTCATGTTTATTCAAGGGTGTTCTCATAAAAGAAATAGGTGCATCCTTCCCTTTTTCATCCTTATGTGTTAAAATGCCAGAAAAAGTATTCTCTAAAGCGTAACAATAAATAATGTAGTTTTTCTTAAAATTTGGGCTTGTCAACACAGGTGCCTACAATATTGCTATCTTAATGTCATGAAATCTCTTTGTCCCTCTCCATTCCATTTTAAAGGGACCTTCTCACTCAACATATCTACCATATGACTGGTAGTCTCCAAAAACTCTAGAATGAACACCCGCAAAAAGTTCACCTAGCCGAAAAAAGATTTTAGACCACTCCTACTAGAAGGTAAGTTAAGCTGTTGAATTGCCTTGACACTTTCAGGATTGATTTTGACATCTTCTTTTGAGATAATATTCCCTAAAAATTTACCTTCCTCAACAAAAGAAGATTGACCTTTTAGGATTTAAGGATAGACCATAACTTCTACACCTTTGGAACACTATTTCGATATCCCTTAAATGATGACACCTCCTTTTTGAAAAGATAGTGAGATTGTTCAGGTAAAATACAATAATTTTAATGCAAAGATCCTCAAAAGAAGAGTTCATCACTCTTTGGAAAGTGGCACCAACATTTATTAAACTGAACGACATCCAATTATATGCATAAGTACCCCACAGAGTTATAAAGGTTGTTTTATGTTGGTCCTCCTCAACCACACCTATTTGATTATAATCGGAGTATCCATCTAACATCGACATTACCTTTTCTCCTAAGATGGCCTGGAGAACATGTTCCATTACTGGCAATGTGTAATTATCCTTCAGACTAGTTTGATTCAAATTCCAAAAATCAACACAAATTATGATTTCACCGTTCTTTTTAGTCACAGGGACTATATTGGCAATCCGGGTTGAATGGTGTATAGGGTATATGATTCTAGCTTGCAAAATTTTCTCTACTTCCTTTAATATTTCCTTAGATACCTTTGGATTATAATTCCTTAGCTTCTAGCAAAAAGAGGCAGAACCTGATTTCAAAGGGATGTGGTGTATGAACTAACCACCTCTAAAATTCTTAAGATCTTCATATCCCCAAGTGAAAACATCTCTATACTCTGTAAGAAGCTCTTTTAGGTCATCCCTTTCCTGCTAAGAGCATGTATTACCTAATGAAATCTATTTAGGATTACTATCATCTCCTATATTTCTTTTATCATACTCTTTGGAAATATGAGTATGGGATACCTTTTCCCTGATTGTACTATCATCTCTTCTTCGAAATAGGTGTTCTAGAGAAACCATCCCTTTGGGGATCTTGTTTCCATTTAGTTGAATGATTACATCATTCCTTGTTGATCCTTCACATACCTCCTTTCTCTCATTACTAGATCCTTCAAAATATAGGTCAAGAAAATTTGCAACACACCCCAAGAAATCTTTGAGCTAAGAATCATTGTCAAACACTTGCCAATGTTCTACATTATCTAGTACCCTCAACCTATAGATCATTTCTATTTGATACTTCTTCATTTTGAAATCTAGATGAGGTAACAATAATGAGGCCAAAACTGCCAAGGAGTCTTCTTTAGTGTTTAGACTTCAGGGTATGAATGTTGGAGATTTCCCAGCAAGCCATAACTGACTGTATGTTTGTCGTTGATGACAACATATGGTAAGTAGCATGTATGGAAGACTTATGCAGTAAGATTTAAGTATAAGTAGCATAGACATGTTATCAGCATGATATCATGGACACAGAGGTTAAATGTTAGTACAGACAGTTATGTAGTAGCTTGTGTTAGCAGTGTTCCTGATAGAGTTACAAACAGTGTTCTATGATTGAATGTCTATACAGTCATCATAAAGCCTTGTGCATTTGGATATGTGATGGAGACATGTTAGTGATGTTACATTCATGGATGCAGAGTTTGATGATTAGAAGAAGTGAAGTTATGTAGTCGCTATTCACCAGTTACAGTTTCTTATGTTTATTCAAAAGAGCCGACAAAGATTATGTTGGTATAGGAGTTGTACCTATCATTACGAAATGTGCCCTTGGATTAATGATTGAAGAAGAGTTAATAATTTTTTGTTAAGAGTGCATGATGTAATTTATCTTAAGGAGAAAGTTTTAGTTAAATTCATAGAACCGACAGTGTATAGCGTGCCTCTACACTTATTGATTTGGACAAGTCCTAGTTTGTGATGCGTGCTTAGTAGAGCCAACAGAATTATTATTGGAGTATGTTATGGCTTCTCTAATATTATTTCAAGGTGGTTCTAACAGGCTGACTAGATTATATCATTCAGAGGAAAGATATTTATAGGCAGTCATTTTGTGATTGCTAAAGTATGGTTTAGAGTGGAATGTGAAGAGAAGAGAAGACTGTACGAAGTGTTGAGCCATCAGAAAAAGGTCTATGTGACCAAGTAAAGAGTTAATTCTATACATTGGAACTAATACAGACAGCAGGTCAAAGCACAGTTCACCAAGATCCAGATATAGTGTGTATATGTTATTCAGAAGGTTGTAGCTTGCACCCCCTTTGAGTAGTGTGATCTTGGACAGTGCGTCCTCACCCCTAACAAGGTTAATTGTAAAAGACTCTTAACAGGGTCTGACCCTTGACCAGGTCACTTTACTAAATGCATTGTAAAGACAACTCCTAATAGGGTTAATGATCTTCTAACAAAGGATCATAATACACTAGTGCAGATTATTAGTGGGCATCAATTTCCACTGAGGTTTTTACCTATTTGGGTTTCCCCGTAACCAAAATATTGGTGTTGTGTTCAAGTGTTCTTTCATTGTGTTTATGCTTTATATTTAAGTATACTTAATTGGATAAAGAATTGAAACTTGGAGATAATTGATTCACCTCCCCCCCCTCTCAGTTATCTCTTGGGACTATTCCTAACAATTAACTCTATGGAAAAGTCATCAAAGGAATCAAGTTCATCCCACACTAAATTTCTATAGTGCTTTAGTTTTTCATTCTTGACCGAGAACTATCCCCTTACCTGCTTCACAATCAGACCAACATCCCCCTTTGCAACCAATTTCTTAATACCTCTTAACTTCACTTCCTCCAATCCTAATAACAAAGCCACGTATTCAACTGTATTATTCATATTCCTAAAATCCATCTTAAAGGAGAAAGGGATGCATTCTCTGAAGGGAGGAAGAAGTATTACCCCTGCTCGTGATCCCAAATTTGAGCAGCTACTGTCGAATTCCATTCTCCATATAGCCTCCTCTTTCAAAACATCAACAACACATTCATTTTCTCTATCTAACAAGACAATATAATTACCAAAATGACATTCTTCATATAGAATCTGGGCCTTGGGATTGTCTGATGGAACCACTGTGTATTTATTCTTGGGTTCTGGTTCAAGTTTTATCTTCTTTTTGTCCACTGGAATAATCTCTTTAGACCAATCCATCTTTATATCTCCTCCCAGGTCTTTAGAGAAGGTTTTGCTAAGCAACATACCATAGCTGGTTGGAATATCTATGACCAAGATTGTTATTTTCAAATGCTTATCAAGACATGCAACAAGGAAAAATTGTGCATCTTTAACTTGACCCATCAATGGTACTTTCTTTCCATTCATAGAATAACATCAGCCAAATGTCTTAGTTAGGGTGAGGTCTAAGGATCTAGCAACTGGGGTAGGCATAATATTATCGGATGCACCTAAATCAATGCTGCAATTGCTAATTTTCTATCCATTCAATAGTAAGGAGAAGTAAAAAGGGTTGGGCTTTTTCTCTTCTATTTCATTTTCAATGGAATTAACAAAGGGAGGACCTTCCAGTGTTTGTGGATTATCTTTGGGTACAAAAATGAGAGGTTCTTCACTTGTGGTTGTTTCTTGTATAAGGGGTTTGTCAGATTGGGCATTTGAGTTAGACTCTCCTTTCACATATTTCACCAGTTTATCAAGTTCCTTTGGATTCATCCTTAGGTATTCAGATGGGGAAATTGAAATAGTGGTTGTCTTGCAAAATTCAACAAATTCAAAAGGAGGGGATGGGACTGGATTACCTCTTTGCAGGATTTTTATTCCTGGACTTTTTAGATTTGAAGAAACTTCACCACTTCTGGTTTCCTTTCCCTTGGTGTAGCTATTAGAAGTACCAGTGCCAGAAGTAAACTTTTGTGCCTTTTGATTTATTTTTAGGATTGTGCAAGATAGATCTTGCAGAGTCGCCAGGATGCCTCTGCCCCTTTCGGAGTCTGACTCGTACTCCAGGTAAAAAGAACCAGAAAGCCCGATGTCAGGTGAAGCCTTTTCTTCATACAATTCTTCTATACCAATGGTATCCTTTGTTGTATTTATTTGAAGAAATCTCAACCAATCATGGCATGTTTCTCTGTCATGGTCAGTCATCATGTGAAACGAACACATCATTTCCTTGGGTGCAGGTTCTATTTGCAACCTAGGTTGTGAACCTGTTAGGAGAGGAGATTTCCTGTGAGGCTAATTATACTGCTTTTGACTCACATCTTGATATGGATATTGGTATGGAATACTAGCCTTATTCTTTTGTCTCTTATGTAGTTCCATATCATTCATTAACATTTGCATTAGAGGGTTTGTTGGAGTGGATGAGAAGGTGCCTGAGGCCTGAACTTCCCTCTTCCATTTACTAGCTGTAATGAATGTGTCCTCAAGTTGAATATCTTGTCTTTGCGTAGCATTCAAATCAACCACTCCATCTTTCAATAGATGAAAGCTTATATCAGGTGGTACTGCATTAAGAAATAAAATCTTTTTGTTCTCATCACTGGTTGCAAAATTCAAAGGGATTCTGTGTAATATTCTATTGAACCTAGCTACAAATTCCCACATAGGATCATGTATTTCCTTCTTTAGTTGGCTAAGTTGGAGCAACAATGAGATTTCATTATCAAGGGTTTTAAAACATTCCTCAAAAGCACCCTTCATATCATTCCATCTAGTGATCGAGCCATGAGGTAAGTGATTGAACAAGTCAGCAACAGTGTCAACCAAGGTTCTTACAAAAAGTCTAATGACAACCTCTTGAGTAGGGACATTGATAATACTACATGCCATATGGAAGGCATTGAGATGATCATTAGTATTTTTCTTACCATATCCACTAAACTTAGGTAAGACTTGATTAGTGCCCTTGGGCAGATTAGCAGGAGGATTAGACCCTAGATTTAATGGGCCTATATTTTGACCCCAAGGCTGATTGGCGACCATGGGTGGGTATTGAAAGTTTAAAGGTTAAGTATTAAAAATAGAGGGTATCACAATACCTAGAGGTATAATAGCTCAGACAATGGGTGATATAGCAAGACTGGCCAGAGACAAGGAGGGTCTACTGCAGGTTTGAGTCTTCTTCTTCTTGTGGGTGTTACAATCGGGTGCAAAACTCAGATTTCTTAGAGCTTCAAAATCTTCATCGATCAATCCTTTACTTTGATCACCTCTAGTGTACCTTTTCTTAGCCAAATTTGATATCTAGATCCACTCTTAGTTTTTTGTGGGAGCATGTGCAAGCTTGTTAACTACAACTGCTTCTTGAACTATAGGTACGCCTCTTAGGTGTTCAACAATTTCTTCTTCTCTTTCAAGCACCTGGAGGGTTTGCTGGAACTACTGATTACTATGTCTATATTTCCATGCTACTATAGCTGGGTTTGATATTAAGTCTTCTTGTGTGTCCTCAAAACCTAGATTAGGCTGAATTATAGGAAAAACATCATTGTGTGGTAACACCATTTTGAAACATTATAAAAATTAAGAATCTAGTGTTCATCATAGGACTCTCCCCAGTAGAGTCGCAAAAAATCTATTGGAAAATAGATTTGTCTCCTCTTTAAATAAATATTATACTAACTCTATCCCCTTTTTGAAGACAAATAATTCAACAACAATTGGGTAAGCATGTAATAATTGCTTCCCTCTAAATTTTATGAGGTACAGCTCCCTCTATGAGATGTTCAATGAATTTTGAAACAAATACAAACACATGTACTTTTAACCAGAAAGACACAAGGATCACTCAAATAATCCTAGGTATTGAGGTATTTTTAGAATATGTGAATATGGAAGATTAAGATTTAAAGGAAAGAACAGTTCCTTTAACTACCAAAAATTAACTTTCGCAAAAACTAAAGACAAGAATTCTCTGGAAAGAGTAATAATCATAGTGCATCAATAAACCATCTAGAGTAAGAGGTATACTAATCCACAAAGTAACTAATACACCATAAGTTTAGATTCAAATATTTAAACTAAGCTTTGTATTAAAATATTTATGATTCATCATAAAAAAGTCTAAAACCAATACAGATTACTGTATCTTACCATCTAATTCCATTCATAGCCAAAAGAAAAAATAGTACTGAAAAACTCCTAAACTAAATCTAAAATCCAAAAATTATAACCCTCGAATTGTTTTATGTTCCAGCATATATATTTTTCAATTCGAGATGCCTCCCTGAAAACTTGATATCTCGAATTAACAACAAGACTAAACAATTAAAAACTAGTTTAAACAAAGAAAGAGTTTTAATGACATCGGTCCCTTAAACAAGAAAAGCTTTAAAATGCAAGATATTGTGTATCCTCCACTACTAGTCATCCGAAGTGGTGCTCTACACTAACTTCCAAGTCCTAAATGTATTCACCAACTCTTGAGTTGGATGCAAATGTAAACCTGTTAGGCCAATTAGCTTCACTCGGCATGCATTCTTCTTAGACTTAAGCTCCTGGATCCTTTGCAACTGTCTGGGAAACTGTCCTCTATTCAGGAATAGCATGGACTCCACATTTTCTATTCTGGTAAAATCCTAGATCATAGGTTTTTCATTTTCTTTAAGGGCATTCATAGAATCCACAAACATTTTGATCATGGCATGTGTCCCAGTTTCCTTCATCAATCTGCAATATACCCGAAGGATTCACCACCTTGATGTCCTTTACTGCGTTCGCATGCATATCCTTAATTTCTTTCTCCATAGTGTGTGGGTTTGAAATCATAGCTTTGAACAAAGAACCCTTCCAACCTAGGTTTTGTTTCAGGATGAATAGCATGCAAGGATCGACCAACTTCATTGGATTCTCCGACAGGAACTGAGTTACCCCATAGGTTTCTATTTCTTGAACCTAAGAAACAATGACTACACACTTCTCTTCTTCTAATTCCCATCCTAGAATCAAGTTTTGGATCTCCCCAAGCAATGCTTCTCCATCTATACAAGTGGCCAAAAAGTCCCAGATAAATGTGCTTCCCTCGGCTATGACACCATCAACCTAGATTTTCATTGTCTTTGCTAAGACTCTTCCTTGCTACATTTTCTTTAGTAATTTCTTTCTTTCCACTAATTTTGGGTCAAAATCTTGTGGATATTGAGCCAATGGAAGTGCACCTACATCACTACGTGAACTAATAAATTCATCCATGGTGACTACAAGTTGTTTGAGCTCTTTCTTTTCTTTACCATCTTTTTGAGATTGACCAAGCATGTGGTCAAATGAGAACTTGAATAGATGGTCCCTTGCATCTCTGGTTACCACACCAAACTCCATTTTCATAACCTCAAAATCCTCCACCTCAGGTTCTTGAACTCCTTCTTTGGGTTTGAAGGTTTCAATTTCAGAAGTCACCTTTCCTGTGGAAGGATCTATGGTTAACCTCACATTGCTCTTCATTTTCTTCATCTTCAGAGTGAGAACACTATACTTGGTAATTATTTCTTTGACTAGTAGAGAAATAGGCTTGAAGCTCCTTTTCCTATTTACTGAATTAGTCAACCATGGGGGAATTTAATTGGAAACCATCCTTCTGTTAGCCATCTTGGAGGGGGTCACACCAGCCTGTCGAACCTCAGGGTTTTTAGTAGGAACTTCTTGATTTTTCTCTAGGTGTTCTGGCAAAAAAGAGATATCCTCATCATTGATATCAATATCAGTGAAACCAGAATCTGGAGAGGCCATCTGAGCATGGCTTTCAAACCTAGTCCTTGACCTTGTCCGAGGTGTGGTAGGGTGTCCACCTGGAATTAATTTCTTCTTGGAAGAAGAGATCTTACCTACATCAACCTAAAGAGATGTATTAGATGAATCATGCAACACTTCGACTGAGATGGGATCTTCATTATGTTTCCCAAGGGGGGTTCTCTTTGCCTTTACCTATCATTTTCTTTTCAGCCAGTCCTTCATAACTTTGAAAATGAACCTAGCTCTTAACTTTTCATTATCTTCTTCTCCTCTCGTCTAGTATATCTCAGGAAAATATTATGCATTTGAAACATCATACCCTAGTTCTATAACCTTAGAATCATCTTCATTTATGATAGCTATATCAAATTTTAATTGCAAGGTTTTAATCTGAGGGATTAGCAACCTAGAGTGATCCCTTTTTCTAACTGCTTCTTCATCCCCAAGTTCTTCCCACAAATCTTCAATATGTGAGTATGGTAATAGATGATTACTCAAATTGAGGACTTGTCTGCCAAATCCTTATTATCAAAATCTCTCCTTGGGTCATAAAATTGCATATAAAAACTCACCAAATTATTGCCTATTATCAAGGCATCTGATGTAGGAGCATCTTGGGTCCTTGGCAATCCTATGTCACCAAAAACATATTTGAGTTGTCTGTGTTGCTCAGTTCCTTCTTTGACTGAGTTGGTTCGGTGTTGCTCAGTTTCCTTTGCTCACCGGTGTTGGTCGGTTATCTCTCTAGCAGTTGGTGAATTTCCTTGGTGCTCGGTGATGCTTGTCTAGCACTTAGTTTCCTGGCTTACCGAGTTGTCTATTTTGGATTTCTTTTGAGGCCAACTTGTGCATTTAATTTGGGTCCTAGTTTTAATGTTGGTATCCATCCTTGGGAAGTGTGTGGACCTAGATCTAGTCATCCCTTCCATTGATTATGGATCTAAAGTTTGACTTGGCTGAGTAACCTCTTGTATAAATGTAGTTGTTTGGTTAGAGTTTAGGAGTCAGTTTTGATAGAAGATAGAAGATAGAAGTTTAGAGTTTGTTCGCAGATCCTCGCATGTTTGAGGACTTTGTACTTGATTGTAATATCTGGCTGAAACCAGGAAGGCCTTACAGCCCAAAATGTATAAATCAAATTAAAGATAATATATGAAAGTTTTTGCATTCTCTCTCTGACTGTTGTTAGTTTTTTCTTCTGCGTGTTGTTGAGCAAGGTGGATCTAGTTAGGGTGTGCCTTTGGCCCCTCTCCTTGTCCTCCCTTTCATCAGGTGGTATCAAAGTGAGGTGAGATCTGAATCTAGATTTTTGAATCTAGATTTGAAGGTTCCTTCTTGTGAAGCCCTAGTTGAATTGTTGTGGGGTAGCAGCTTGTGATTTGACCTGTAATTGCAGAGGGTTTTCAAGATGGTTCATGGGAGGTGAGATGCAGATCCAGGATTGGCAGACATGTTGAGACAACTTGTTGCTAGATTAGAAGCTGTTGAAATAGCCCAAAGGAGAGGAAGACATCTTGAAGATGTTAGTGATGATGAAATTGAGGTAGAACAAGGTAATGTATAACCTACACCTATGATGGATCAAGGTGAGGAAAGATTCTTGAAGGATTTGACAAGTCTAAAGTCTACACCACACTTTAATCCTCCTGAGTATGGTGGAAAATTGGATTCTGGTGAATTGGTGGATTGGATCACTGAGATGGAAAAGTACTTTGAGTATGAAAATGTACCTAAGGAAAAGAAGGTGAAAATTGGAAGCATAAAGTTGAAAATTTATGCATCCTTATGGTGGGAACATCTGCAGCTAGACAAAAAAAGGAAAGGAAAAGACAAAATCAAGGTATGGAGTAAAATGGTGAATAAATTGAAAGGAAAGTTCTTACCTTGTGATTAGCAGATTAACCTAGTTAGGAAAATGCAAAGTTTAAGGTAGAAAGATAGCTTGGTAAAGGAATATACTAAGGAATTCTATAGATTAGATATCAGATCTGGACATGATGAAGATAATGTGGAAAGAATTGCTAGATACCTGAATGGTTTGAGAGTTTCCAAGTCCAAGAAGAAATCAGTTTGGTCAAATTGGAGAACATTGAAGAGGCTTATCAATTTGCATTGAAAGCTAATGAGAAATTAAATAAGAGACATGAGAAAAGATAAAGAGGTATAGGTAGTAGATTCTCTAGAGGAAGAGGTAGATCTCATGGTGAAAAAAGTAGATCTAAACCTGAAAAGACAACTCTAGATAAAGGCAAGACCGAGTGGAAAGGTGAAAGTTCATCTAGAGGCAGAAGAAGTAACTATAGAGGTGGTTATAATAGAGGTGGTTTCCAAGGAACTTGTTACAATTGTGAAGAAAGATATAGATCATTTGAGTGTACACATGTAAGTAAGAAGGTTGGTAGCAGTAGGAATGTGTTGGTGCAAGAAGAGTCACATAATGAACCTGAGAAGGAAAATAACTTGATGGTAAGAAGAGCACTTTGCAATGAAGGTAAAATGGAAGATGTAGTAAGGAAATTTTTTTTTAAGACCAGATGTAGAGTTTTTGATAAATTTTGGAGGGTAATCATTGACAGTGGTAGCTCAGAGAATTTGGCATCTGAGGAGATGGTCACAAAGTTGTAGTTGAAAAGGTTGGAATATTCAAAGCCCTATTAGATTTCATGGATCAAATATTAGCATAGACTCTTGGTAAGTGAACAATATCATGTGAATTTGAAAATTGGAAAGTACTATGATAAGGTTCTATGTGATATCATGCCTATGGATTGTTGTCATATTTTGTTGGGTAGACCTTGGCAATATGATAGACATGCTATATATGATGGGAGATTACATAAGTATACTATTTGGGCTGATGGGAGAAGACAAATCTTGTTACCTTTGATTGAAGAACCCATTAGTAATGTTTGCACATCTGTGAAAGTTTTCTTGATGGAAGGAATAAAGTTTGTTAAGGATTTAAAGAAGAATGATGTATGTTTTGTTGTGATTCCTAACAAACTGAGTATGAAGACAGAGGATAATATCCCTGAGGAGATTGATAAGTTACTCATCGAGTATAGTGAAATTATTTCTAATAATGTACATGATGGTTTACCACCAAAGAGAAGCATTGATCATTGCATGGATCTTATCCCTGGAACTAGCTTACCGAATAAGGCACCTCATCAGTTAACACCTACCAAGAACCATGAATTGAACCGATAGATTCAAGAATTATTACAGAAAGGTTTGATTAGAGAAATTTTGAGTCCTTGTGTAGTACCTACGGTATTGGAACCTAAGAAGAATGGAGAATGGAAAATGTGTACTGATTCCAAAGCAATCAACAAGATAACAATAAAGTATAGGTTTCCTATTCCGAGAATGGATGATATAATGGATAGTTTGACTGGAGCAAAGTATTTTACTAAAATTGATTTGAAAAGTGGGTATCATTAGATCAAAATTAGAGAAGGTGATGAATATAAGATTGCTTTCAAGACAAAAGAAGGTTTGTATGAGTGGTTGGTTATGCCTTTTGGTTTAACTAATGCACCGAGTACTTTTATGAGGTTGATGAATGAAGTTTTGAAGAAATTCTTGGATAAGTTTGTGATTGTATATATTGATGATATTCCAATATTCAATAAGATTAGAGAAGAACATTTGTTGCATGTTAGACAAGTTTTGCAGAGATTGAAAGAAGAAAAGTTGTTGATAAATCTAAAAAAGTGTTCATTCATGAAAAAGGAGATTATGTATTTGGGATTTGTGATTTTAGCTGATGGTTTGAAAATGGATCCTAAAAAGGTTCAAGCTATTTTGAACTGGCCTACACCTAATAATGCTAGTGAGGTAAGATCATTTCATGGTTTGGTAGGTTTTTACCGAAAGCTCATTAGGAATTTTAGTTCAATTTGTAATGCTATGACTGAGACTATGAGAGGAGACAAAAGAGAATTCAAGTGGACACATGGAGCTAATAAAATTTTTGAGACTCTGAAGCAGAAGGTTGTTGAATTGCCTATTTTGGCATTATCTGATTTCAATAAGATATTTCAAGTGGAATGTGATGCAAGTGGAAGTGCAATTGGAGCTGTGTTGAGTCAAGAAGGTAAATGTGTTTCTTTCTTTAGTAAAAATTTGAATGATGAAAAAAGGAAATATTCTATGTATGATAGAGAATTATGTGCTATTGTTCAAGCACTGAAGAAATGGAGACATTATTTGAGGCCGAGTGAATTTGTGTTGTATACCGATCATAAAGCTTTACAGTATTTGGGTATTCAGAATAAGTTGAATGAGAGACATATGAAATGGGTTGACTATTTATAGAGCTATACATTTATGATAAAGCATAAGAGTGGAGTCACTAGCCAAGTTGCCGATGCATTGAGTAGAAGAAGATCTTTGATGACTGAGATGAAAATTGGAGTTCTAGGCTTTGATGACATGAGAGATTCTTATGAATTTGATCCTGATTTTTCTGAGCCATGGAGAAATTGTAGAGCACCTATTCAAGATCAACAGAGTACTAAATGGGATGAATATTTTATGCAAGGAGGTATGTTGTTTAAAGTTATTCAGTTGTGTACATCAAGAGGACCAATGAGAACTAATTTGATAAAGGAGAAACATAGTAGTTGTTTGGATGGAAATTTTGGTGTTGATAAGACATTGAATTTGCTTAAGGAGAAATACTTTTGGCCATAGTTGTATAAAGATGTTCAGAAATTTGTGAAAATTTGTGGAGTTTGTCAAGTTGCAAAAGAAGTTAGTCAGAATACTAGATTGTATACACCGATTGTTGTACCTAAGAAACCTTGGATTGACATTAGTATGGAGTTTGTTCTTGGCTTACCGAAGATAGTCTTAAGAGGTACTGATTCTATATTTTTTGTTGTGGATAGATTTTCTAAAATGGAAAATTTTATACCTTGTAGAAAGACATCAGATGTAGTACATGTAGCAGATCTTTTCTTTAAGGAAATTGTCAAATTGCATGGATTATAGAGGAGTATCATCTTTGACCAAGATAGTAAATTTGTTGGATACTTTTGGAAGACTCTTTGGAGAAAGTTTAGTACTGAGTTGAAATACAGTTCTACATTTCACCCACAAACCGATGGAAAGACAAAAGTTGTGAATAGAAGTTTGGGTAATCTTTTCAGATGTTTAGTTGGAGACACACCAAGTAATTGAGATTATGTGTTGGCACAAATAGAGTTTGCATACAATAATTCAGTGAATAGGAGTACTGTAAAAACATCTTTTGATATTGTAAATGGCATACAACCGAGAGGTATATCAGATTTAAGAGACATTGCTGAGGAAAGAAAGAGAAGTGTTGAAGGAGTAAAATTTTCTGAGTACATGAAGACATTGCATGAAGATGTGAAGCTTAAACTGGAAAAGAGTAATCAGAAATACAAAGACAGAGCTGATAGATCAAGAAGACATAAGACTTTTGATGTTGGTGATGAAGTGATGGTTCATTTAAAGAGAGGCAGATTTCTTGTTGGAACATATGGGAAGTTGAAGATGAAGAAGTTTCGCCCTTGCAAGATTTTGAGAAAGTTTGATAGTGGAAATGCATATGAGATTGAGTTACCTAATGACATTGATATATCACCTATATTCAACATTACTAATTTGTATGAGTTTCATGAACCTAAAGACGACATGATAGTACCGATGGATTATCCTAAGAAGAAGAATGAAGAAGTTGAAAATATTTTGGAGCAAAGAATTGGTAGAAGTACAAGAGGAAAACACTATATGGAATATCTGGTAAAGAAGAAGAATAGAATGATTGAAGATAGTTCATGGATTTCATAGTCTGAGTTGGATGCAACTTGGATCATACCTTTTTCATGATTCAGAGAATCATTTCAAATAACCCCAGGTGTCTGATGAAGGAGCATCTTGGGTCCTTGGCAATCCTATGTCACCAAAAACATATTTGAGTTGTCTGTGTTTCTCAGCTCTTTCTTTGACCAAGTTGGTTTGGTGTTGCTCAGTTTCTTTTGTTCACTGGTGTTGGTCGGTTATCTCTCTAGCACTTAGTGAATTTCTCTGGCGCTCGGTTTCCTAGCTTACTGAGTTGTCTATTTTGGATTTCTTTTGAGGCCGACTTGTGCATTTAATTTGGGTTGTAGATTTAATGTTGGTATCCATCCTTGGGAAGCATGTGGACCTAGATCTGGTTGTCCCTTCCATTGATTGTGGATCTGAAGGCTGACTTGGCTCGGTAACCTCTTGTATAAATGTAGTTTTTTGGTAAGAGTTTAGGAGTCAGTTTTGATAGAAGATAGAAGATAGAAGTTTAGAGTTTGTTCATAGATCCTCACATGTTTGAGGACTTCTATACTTGATTGTAATATTTGGCTGAAATTGGGAAGGCCTTACAGCCTGGGATGTATGAATCAAATTAAAGATAATATATGAAAGTTTCTACATTCTCTCTCTCACTATCGTGTGTTGTTTCTTCCATGTGTTGTTGAGCAAGTTGGATCTAGTTAGGGTGTGCCTTTGGCCCATCCTCCCTTGCATCATCACCAATCATATTTTTGCAGACCATGGCTCCAAGATTGATTGGGAACATGGAAGCCCACTTTTCTTCTAGGAGTTTGTTTTTAACCACAATAAACATTTGTCTGCAAACTTCTGCTAAAACAAAATAGTCAAAGGAAAACCTTGGTAATTTGGTAGGTTCTCCATCAAATGCTCCTATTCTGATGTAAGTGAACTGTGGGAACTGGATGCAGAAGCTGCCATAAGTCTGGACCAGTTTCTGAGCTTTTGGAGAGATCCTCTATTTTGGAGTTCCCACTACTTGATGACACATTTTTCTAAGGAAAATGTCATGAAACCTCATGTAATCTTCAAGGACTCTATCTCTTCTCAGAAAAGGGCAATATTAAAAAATGTTCAAGTCTTTGTTCGAGGGTTCATGGGGAATGGCTCCAAGAATTTGAGTACATGTAAGGAAATAGATTAAATACGAGGACACGTAGAACTCTTTCCTTATTTCTTGCACTTTTTTAAGTTGATCCCTTAATGAACCAACAATTATCTCAGCCCAGTCGAGATTCTGCTTTCCCTCCAAAACTATCTCTATAAAATGATACATCCAATCTTCAAAAAGAAGTACTTTGTTTGAACCTTTTACTTTGTGAAACAAATTCATTATATCATGAACATGAGGTTTCATATGATCTTTGGTCAGAACCTTGGGCAACTTGGAACCTCCCTTATAGAATGTCTTAGTCTATTTTTGAGCCATATTACTATGCTTTTTGTCACTCTTTTCCAGAAATTGGGCAAGCAACTGAGTGGGAGTAAAACTAGCAAAAGCTTCCTTGGGTATCTTGAAAACACACATTATGGTCTCTCTAGTTATAGATAAAAGGGTTTGACCTCCATTATTTAATACACATTTAGATTTGACATCATAATGGTTTATGCACTATTGGACTAATTCAGAGCTCACTACATCTAGAGGAAAAGTCATGGCTTCAAGCAATCCACTGTACAAGAATTCTAAGCTATAATACTTTTTTGCAGAATCCATCAAATTTCCAACCATTTTCTTTACTTCGATTCCTAAAAAATCAATTTTCATAATCAGTGGAGCATGACATTCTAGGTTTGTAGAATTTCTAAATAAATGCATACTACACTCTATTTTTCTCTTCCAAAAGAAAACAAAGAACAACACCCCCTTTAGAATCACACTACCATGCAAAAAATAGGAAACAAAAAGAAGGATTTTCTACAAATACCTGCATTCTGTCAACTCAAGAAAATAACTTCTTTCTTCCTCAACCAAGACTCCACAATTTCACAATGGAAAGAAAAGAGCTAAACAATATACTTATAACAAGTTCTCATACCGCAGAGTTTTGGCTTGAGGAGTATTAATGATGGTATGGATTTAGAGTGAAGTGAAAATGTTGATGTGACATAGGACTACTGCTATATTTTGCAACCATTCAAAAAATTATTAATTTTCTTTTAATAGCATTACTCCACTTGTACTTAAGGTAAGATTCACAATAATTCAAATTATCAATTTGGATTTCCCCTGTGGTTTTCCTTCTTTTCAAGGTTGGTCATACCATAATCCCAATAATTAATTCATTGATATCTTGCATTATCCACCTCATCAACAATCACATCACTCCTTGGATTTACTGCTATTCCTTTTGAACTCCTTTGAACTACTTTGAACTAAGGTTCAAAGGGGTTCAAAGTACTTCACCACTGTGTGATGATGTGGATCTAGGTCCCACCTGTAATCACCAACGTTAAATAAAAATCTTTTGATTAAAATTCTTTGAACTACTTTGAATCAGAGTTCAAAGGGGTTCAAAGTGGTTCATGAAGGATTAAGATGAAATGACACTTGACCGAAGGACGCTGACTTTGAAGAAGACAAGCTTGAAGGTTGCGGTAGTTTACTCAAAAGTTGGGCTGACATTAGAAAGCCATTGAAGCAAAATTGAGAGGGGAGAACGTCGAAAAAGTATTGAATAATTAAAGGGTCAAAGACACTTTTTACATGGCGACTCTAAAAGACCCTAACACTATGTAAACTTAAATACTCCAAAAAAGCTCCCCCTAAAAGGGACAAGCCAATTTTTGACAAAATTTTTGAAAATATTTTCTATATAATTTGTAGATTTTGTTCTCCCCCTTTTTCCATTAATGAGAAAGGGGTACCAGAAAATAGACAAATTAAAAAAGAAATAGAAAAAATGACATACTTGAATCACCCTTTTGAACTAACTCTAACATGTACACTTTAGGCTTTGAAGTGAGTCATTATAAGTGTCCTTATTCATATTTCACTTATTAATTGCCTCTCTTAACTGGACGATGTGTACGCACACAATTGTGAGCCTTTCTTAAGCTTTGATAAAGGTAGTGGGTTCCTCCTATGAATAATTCTATGCACTCATAACTGCATGACCTAATTGTATGATACAAGATATAGATAAATCTTGCAAGGTACCAATAGAAATGATGGTTGTTTCACATTAATGTTGACTAAAAAATAATTTTCTTATACATAAACTCTGTCTAAGTGTGAATAGATCCATAAAGATCATTAGTGACCTTGTAAGAGTTGTAGGCAGTGCTAATCTAAAGTTCTATGGAGTCCATTGACTTCTTGATGTTCTCGATGGCTATCAATGATTACATTGTATAATGATACAATTTCTTACCATCCTCAAGTAATCCAT
Source organism: Chamaecyparis obtusa (assembly GCA_027943335.1). Lineage (NCBI taxonomy): Eukaryota > Viridiplantae > Streptophyta > Pinopsida > Cupressales > Cupressaceae > Chamaecyparis > Chamaecyparis obtusa. The sequence goes on from BSBK01008630.1 coordinate 69,314, forward strand.
GTCCTTTAAGAAGTAGACCCTTCAACTCCAAAAGTGACGAATGATATTTTTCTCAAAGTTATTGCAAGAAAGAACAATTGGTTTCTTCCTCTCTCAATATAATTTGGTCATTAACCGAAGAAGTCAAGTCCTTAAAAAAAGTATCAATCACCTTACACTTATCTCTGATGAAACATGTGAAGTTAATTGAGCATGATGGAATTGTTAGGAATAGTCCCAAGAGATAAATGAGAGCGGGGGGGGGGGTGAATCAGTTATCTACAAGATTCAATTATTTATCCAATTAAGTATAGAAGAATATTAAGCATATACACAATAAGATGGCACTTAACACAAAACTATAAAAACCCTGGTGGGAATTAGCACCCACTATAAACTGCACTAGAGTATAATGATCCATGTTAGAAGATCTTTACAATGCATGAAGTACAATGACCTCATCAAAGGTCAAACCCTGTTAGGAGTCTTTTATAATTAACCTTTTAAAGGTGAGGACACACTATCCCAGAGCTCACTGCTCAAGTGGTGAAGGCTGCAACCTTCTGCATAATAGATATACACTATATCTGGATCTTGGTGAACTAGAATGTAGACATGTTGTCTTGATTAGTTCCAATGAATAGAATATACTCTCTTCTTCTTCACATAGATCTTCAACTGATGATTGACTAACTCAACACATTTGCATCTTCTGCTCTGCTCTCTCAATCACACTAAGTAATCACAATTGATTGGCTATAAGTATCTTTCTCCAAATGATATAATCAAATCAGCCTATTAGAACTTCCTTGAAATAATAATAGAGAAACAATATAACTCTTCACTAACATCTCCAATGGCTAAACCAAGCACGCAACACAAAATAGGACAACACAACTCAATATGAGTAGACGCGTCGCTTCACACAGTCGGCTCCACCAAATTTACTAAAACTTTATTCTCATGCTGAAATACGTTATGCACTCTTAACCAAAAATTCTTAACTCATCATGAAAAATGAACCCAAAAACACATATCAAAATGATAGGCGCAACTATTACAATAATATAAACATTGTCAGCTCCATCAGATAAACTTAGGAAACTGTAACTAGAACTAGAAACATCACAACTCCACTTGAACTACACAAATGACTCTGCATCCATGAACATAGCATCATACACATGTCTTCAACACAAATATAAACTCACAAGGTTCTATCATAACCATATTGAAAATCACATACAAAACTCTATTACTGTCAGGAACACTACTGATACAAACAACTACACAACTGTCTATACTTAGAATCAACCTCTATGTCCATGATATCATGCTGATAACATATCTAAGAAGCATATGCTCAAAGATCTCTCCATAATACTTCAACACATGTTTCTTACCATATGTTGTCATCAATGACAAACATACAGTCAACACTGGCTTGTTGGCAAATCTCCAACAATCTCCCCCTTTGGCAATGATGGCAACATATGGAATGAAAAACACAACCAATCCAAACGTATAATTATTTTATAATATTCTCCATTTCCTCAACTAAACTTCCCCAAGGATGAATCCTCCAACTACTATTGAATGCTCTGAATATTAACTTCTATATACTCCCCTTACTACTACATACTCCCCCTTTCTAGAATTAACTGTTCTATTTCTTCTTACCAAATACTCACTCCTAACTATTTTGTTTTTCATGACTATATACTCACTCCCCCTTTGACATCAATTAAAAAGGGCGCCAAAACAAATAAACATCAGTACTACTCCTGAAGTAGAGTAGTCAACCATTCATTAGTCACTGAGGACTGATGCGCTACTGCAAACTCTAATCAGATCTAGGGAAGGAAATTACTCCTAACTTCTCCCTAAGATACTCAAATGTATCCTTTGGTAAAGGCTTTGTGAATATGTCTACTAGCTATTCTTTTGTGCTTGCATAATCTAATTTTACTTCTTTTTCTACAACGTTCTCTCTTAGGAAGTGATATTTTATCTCAATGTGTTTTTTCTTTGCATGCATCATAGGGTTCTTTGACATATTGATAGTACTATTGGTGTCACAATGAATAAAAATAGGGTAATCAATCTAAATTCCAAAATCCTATATCATTTTCTTGATCCACACAATTGTAGAACAATTTAATGCTGCCGCTACATACTCTGCTTTTGTTGTGGACTGAGAAATACAATTATGCTTCTTTCTTGTCCAAGTAACTAGTCTATCTCCAAGAAATACTACTCCTCCTAAGGTACTCTTTCTATCATCCACGCAACCTACCCAATCTGCATCTGTATACACATGAAGTTCTACATTCTCAAAATTAGGATACCATAAACCATAGTCAATAGTTCCTTTCAGATATCTGAATATCCTCTTTACTTCCATAAGATGAATTTGTTTAGGTTTTTCTACAAATCTTCCAACAATACCAACTGCATTAGAAATATCTAGTCTAGATTGAGTAAAATATATGAGTTTACCAATCATAGACTTATATATGGTTATGTCTACTACTATAGAAACATCTTCTTTTGAAAGCTTTGTTCCTGTTATCATAGGGGTACTTACTAGCTTGCAATCATCCATCTTGAACTTCTTCAATATTTCTTTCACATACTTAGACTAATTAATGAAAGTACCTTTATCTTCCCATTGCACATTCAGTCCCAAAAAGTACTTTATAGGTCCAATCATGCTCATTTCAAATTCTCTCTGCATCTCTTTAACAAATTATGCACTAAGCTTGTCATTACCACCAAAAATAATGTCATCAACAAAAATAGCAACTAGTAATAATCCTTTAGGTGTCTCTCTTATGAAAAAGTTACAATCTACTGCTCCTTTCTTGAATCCAATCTTAGTCAAGAAACCATCTAGTCTTTCATACCATCCTCCATGGGCTTGCTTAAGTCCATAAAGGGATTTCTTCAATCTACATACCATATATGCTTTGTTTGATAAATTAAATCCTTCAGGCTGCTCTATGTAGACTTCTTCCTTCAACTCTCCATTTAGGAATTCTGACTTGACATCCATCTGATATACTTTAAAGTCTTTGAATGTTGCATAGGATAGAAATAACTTTATGGCTTCCAATCTTCTTATAGGGTAAAATGTATCTAAATAATCAATTCCTTCTCTCTTTCATATCCTTTACATACTAGTGTTTCTTTGTTCCTTACTACTGTACCATCTTCATTCATCTTGTTTCTGAATATCCACTTGGTTCCAATCACATTCTTTTCACTAGGTCTAGGGACTAATTCCCTTGTATCATTCTTAATTATCTGATCTAGCTCTTCTTTCATTGCTTCATGCCAATCTGAATCATTACATGCATCTTCAACACTTAAGGGTTCATTTTGTGAAAGTAAACATACCGCTTCATCAACTATTGAACTTTTTGCCTTTGATCTTGTCATAACTTTGATGTTCTAATCTCCAATGATATCTTCTTTTGAATGGTATCTTGATGTGAGTTTTGGAGCATTAGGTGTGACTCTCTCATCTGTCTTATGTGATTCTTCTTCACTTGTTTTAGGGTCATTGAATAATACATCAATGTTGCCAAACATTTCTTCAACAACTATTTCTCTACTCATAGGACTAGGTTCTTCTTTAATCATAGGTGCATAATTATGATATCTCTCTTGAATCATAAACTTTTCATCAATCTTTACATGAAGACTTTCAATGATCTTCTTCAATCTTAAGTTAAAACATCTATAATATTTTCTTTTAGTAGAGTAACCAAGAAAAATACCTTCATCGCTTCTTGCATCAAACTTGCCAATAGATTCATCTCTCTAGATGTAGCACTTGCTTCCAAAGATTCTAAAGTATGTTACTGTAGGTACATTCCCAAACCATAGCTCATAAGGTTTCTTGTCTACACCCAACCTTAATTGAATTCTATTGATAGTATAGACTACAATAATGACCGCATCTCTCCAATAGGTGTGTGCAACTTTTTCTTCAATCATGATAGTGCACACTATGTCAAGTAAGATCTTGTTTCTTCTTTCTAAAATTCCATTCCGCTGAGGGGTTCTAGGTACACTTAGTTGTCTCTTTATCCCATGTTCTTTGCAATACTCATAAAATCTGTTAGAGGTGAATTCTCCTCCTCTATCTGATCTCAGACATTTTATCTTTAATCCAGACTCATTTTCAACTTTAGCTTTGAATATCTTGAACTTCTCAAATGCTTCAGATTTATCTTTTAAGAATGCAACCCACATCATTCTAGAATAATCATCAACAAACAAAATAAAGTACCTTTCACCATAGTATGATCTTATTTGAGTTGGTCCCCATAAGTCTATATGCACTAGATCCAATTTGTTCTCTGAAAAATTATGCTTTCTTCTGAAAGAATTCCTCACATGTTTTCCCATCACATATTCTTTGCATAATGTATCAACTGGTTTTACAATACTAGGAAGGTCTCTAACTACCTTTACATTGCTTATCTTTACATTATTGTCAAAATTGATGTGACATAGTCTTTTGTGCCATAACCAACTGTCATCTACTTTAGCAACAAAAGAGCTTGCTTTTGAATTGAGATGAAAAACATTACCTTTTGTCTTTGAACTTGATGTAATAATTACTCCCTTTTTATTAATGATGCACTTATTGTATTTGATTTCCAACTGATATCCTTTGTCAAGCAGCTGTCCAACACTTAGGAGGTTATGCTGCAAACCATCAACATATAGAACATCATCAGTATTATTCTTTCCATCCAATGTGATAGCTCCTCTACCTATGATAGGTTTAGGAGTGTTGTCTCCAAATCTAACCATGCCACCTTTTTACTTATCCAAATGTACAAATCTATCTTTGTCTCTTGTCATGTGATGTGAACAACCAATATCAATGATCCAGTCTGTTCTGATGTCTTCTTGTGAAATTAATGCTAACTCTTGTGCTTTCTTTTCATCTTCAATATCCATTTCATCAAACATTTTCTCCATATCTTCAATAGCAATGAATCCAATTTCATCTTCTACTGAATCTTCATCTGATACTCCATCTCCAACATAGTAACATTCTTTTGTATACTTAGGCTTGTAATTAGTTTTGAACTTCTTGACTCTTGTAGGACACTTAGATGAAAAGTGACCAATCTTGTTACATGAAAATCATTTGAATGGTAACTGACCTTCATATTTTCCTTTTCCTCTTCTTTCTTTCTTAGCAATCATAGAAATGAAATCATCTAGTTCTTTATCCTCTTCATCATCATCAAAGTTACCAGAAGTGTTCAAGGATTTCTTACCATGGACTGAAGCTTTGAAGGCTGTCTGATCACTTTTACGCTCTATCTTCAAACTTGATATCTTGAATGCTTACATATTGCTAATTAAGGTCTCTCTCCTGAAGTCTTTTGAAAACTACATAGTCTCATCTAGGATGTTTATCTTGCTCTCATATTCTGCTGTCAGATTATTCATCAACTTATCCATTATGTCTTCTTTTGAAATTTCTCTAGCATTATTTCTAAATCTTGCAACTGCTTCATTAATTCTTTGATTATAGGCTTTGATGTTCTCTTCAGGTAAAATCTCCAATGTATTGTACTTTTTGTTTCATGTCTTTCTGCACGCATTCTTGGCTTGGATGTCTCCTTCAAACATGTCTTCTAGATACTTCTATATCTTGTAGGCTTTATCTACTTTCTTGATCTCTGAAAAATCACTGTTAGACAAGGTGCTGATAAGGGCTTCTTTGGCAATAGCATTTTGAGTGAGCAATTCCTTTTTCTTAATATTTGCATCTTCCTTTGCAAGATCTGATAAAGAGGGAATCTGAACTTCTCTAGTAGCTACTTCAAAAATCTTAAAAGCAATGCACTGCAAATGTGTTGTCATTTTGTTCTTCCAGTCTAGATAATTCTCTCCATCAAACTTAGGACTTTCTTTTCTAAAGAATGCCATCTAATCAACCTCAAGTTGTTAAATTTTCTCTCTAAGGCACTTCTCTCTGATACCAATTGTTAGGAATAGTCCCACGAGATAACTAAGAGGGGGGGGGGGGGGGGGGGGGTGAATCAGTTATCTACATGATTCTATTCTTTATCCAATTTAGTATAGAATAACATTAATCATATACACAATAAGATAACACTTAACATAACACCACAATTTTGGTTACGAGGAAACCCAAATAGGTAAAAACCCCCATGGTAATTAGCACCCACTATAAACTACACTAGAGTATAATGATCCCTATTAGAAGATCTTACAACCCTGTTAGGAGTTGATCTTTATAATGCATGAAGTATAGTGACCTAGTCAAAGGTCAGACCATGTTAGGAGTCTTTTATAATTAACCTTGTTAAAGGTGAGGACATACTATCTGGGAGCTCATTGCTCAAGTGGTGAAGGTTGCAACCTTTTGCATAACAAATATACACTATATCTGGATCTTGGTGAGTTGGAATGTAGACCTGCTATCTTGATCAGTTCCAATACATAGCATATACTCTCTTCTTATTCACATAGATCTTCAACTGATGATTGACTGACTCAACACATTCACATCTTCTTCTCTGCTCTCTCAATCACACTAAGCAATCATAATTGACTGGCTATAAGTATCTTTTTCCAAATGACATAATCAAGTCAGCCTATTAGAACTTCCTTGAAATCATAATAGAGAAACAATATAACTATTCACTAACATCTCCAATGGCTAAACCAAGAACACAACACAAACTAGGACTGCGCAACTCAATATGAGTAGACATGTCACTTCACACAGTTGGCTCCATGAAATTAACTGAAAATTTATTCTCATGCTGAAATATGTTATGTGCTCCTAACCAAACATTCTTAACTCATCACTAAACATGAAACCAAACACGCATATCAAAATGATAGGTGAAACTATTACACCAATATAAACATTGTCAACGCAATCAGATAAACATAGGAAATTGTAACTGGCAACTAGAAACATCACAACTCCACTTCAACTACACAAATGACTCTACATGCATGAAAATAACACCATACACATGTCTTCAACACAAATATAAATATGCAAGGCTCTATCATAACCATAATGAAAATCACATACAAAACTCTGTCTGTAACACTGTTAGGAACACTACTGGTACAAATAACTACACAACTTTCTATACTCATAATCAACCTCTATGTCTATGATATCATGCTAATAACATATCTAAGAAACATATGCTCAAGGATCTATCCATAAGACTTCAATGCATGATTCTTACCATATGTTGTCATCAATGATAAACATACAGTCGACATTGGCTTGCTGGCAAATCTCCAATAGGAACAAGAGCATGTAGGGCTGATTCAATTTCCTCAAAAATTTCTCATTTTTCCTTAGTCTCTCTCAATAACTCTTCTTGTGTATCCATGATGATCGTCAATCCAATTTGTAGCTTATGTTTTCTAGTAACCTTATGTAAGTCAATGAAGATGGAAGATGTGACCGGTTTAATAGCAAGTGGATTCAGGATGAAGTTCCTTAGGAATATCTAGGAACTGGTTCCAATATCAGATCTATGACTGATTACTTTAATTTATGACTCAAGGGTGTCATTGAATACCGACATAGATACTTTCTTAGAGTTATTTTCTCCTTCATCAGTTATAGTCTACTTAATTTCACTATTAGATTTCATAGCTTCACCTTTTGTTTCTTTCTTTTCTTCTTCCATTACCTCATCACCATCCTAATTTTCTGGTTATACCACTTTTTCCTAAAGGTAGTTCATCTTCTTCTTTGATATCTTCAACATTTGTGATAACCACATTATTTTATGGTACAACCATCTTTAATGGTTTTGGTATTTTTGGACTCATGACAGTTTCTTCAATTTTGGCCTCTACTACAATTGATTCCTCTTTCTTTGTCTTTTCTTCTTAAGTGGGCATGTATTTAATCAACAAAAAATACCCTACTAGAATGGAACTAAGAAGCTTGAGATAGGGAGGACTTTGATCAAGATTAAACACATCATTATCAGTAAACTTAGTGATATCTTTATTCTTCTTGGGAGGATGCTGAGAGGTAGATGATCTTACAGATGTATCCTTTTCTAGCATATTCAATTATTGGGTAATAGATGTAAGATCTTATATCATATATCATATCCTACTTCATCTCAACAACAAATGACTTATTAAATATGAACAATCTTACTCTTTTCTTATATTTAAGTATGTGTCCTTTAGCAAAATTTATGAACGAATCAACATACTATTCTCCAATCATAGATTTACAAACTTCTTTAACAACAATATCAAACAAAAACCTTTCTATACTATTTTCTTCTGATATGATTTCAGTCATTTTTTTCCAAAGGGAACTGGGAACATCTTTCTTGTAGTCTTCCAACTCTTTATTGTTCTAAACATTGTATTTTAGAAAACTATCAATGATGGCATGTTTTCCATCATCAAATGTTAGTTTAAAGAATTTAATGACATAAGTGATTTCACTTGAAGTCATATAATCAAATATAATACTTGTATCTTAGGAATTCATACCAAAATTAGAACCTAAACTATCTTCTAACTATTTCCCTTTCTTGTTCACCTTGATCCTAAATTGTTCATTTCACTGTTAGCGAATTTATCTATTGACTCATTAACATAATAAAAAATGTAAGATACATCTTTAGAAACTTTTTCTTTCACTTTCTTGGCAGTAGCAGTCACTGATGTAGCAATCCTTCTTTTCTTAGGTGAAGATTCTCCTTCATCTTTGTCAGAAGGTAAATATGCAATGGTTACACCAGAATAGTTACAAGAATAACTTCTAGTGTTTCTTTGCAATATTTGATCCAATTGCTTCTTTTTAATATCTTGTTCTTCTCTAACTTTTCTCATAATATTTTCTACTTTATTATTTTCTTCCTTCTCATACTTTTACTATAAATTTCCATGCTTTTAACTTTGGCAGTGTCGAACCTTTCTTTTGTGAGATTAGGAGGATTCTGGACAATAAAAAGTTGGTATGACTTTCTACTTGTTGTTCTGTTAGCTCATACCCGAGAAAGGGTAACCATTTCTACTTAGGTTGTACTATAGGTAAATAATGTATTTGTTGGTGGTAACAATGAAAGTGATTTCATCTTTATACTTTTCTATTATAGAGGGTAGAATTATATCCCTCTAATGCATTTTTCATTACATATAAAAAAGTATAACTTTGTGAATCTTTATTCCATATCAGAAATTATTTCTCTTTTCATTAACCTTTTGTAAATTTGGTGTGAAACAAGTATATCATTTGACCATACTGCTCTTCCTTCTCTAGGAATATTATTTGAGAAATACAAGATCCAACAAATAGCTAGAGAACCTAAATGAAAACTCACATTTTTTTTGCTAGTCTTAATTTCCCTTAAATTTTTAAGAAAATGATCTTTAATTAGAGTACAAAGATCATAGTTTGTACCTTTCACTGTATGGTAAGAAATTTATATCGTAGTGGACAACATGGAGTTTTCTCTGTTAGTGTAAAATGCTTTATAGTTGATGGCTTTTACTACATATCTAACTGCAAGGTCATTTCTAGTGTTGATCTTTAGAGACCTTCCATTAGGTGTAGCTCTAGTTAGGACTATTGCTTCATCAATTTTAAAACTCTTAATTTTTAGAACTGTTACAACTAGTGGTTGTCATTGCACTGAAACATCGACTTGTTAATTCTTGATACAACCACTAGACTTATAGAAGACACATGAGGTTATTAAACTATGTCACAAATATCAAAGGGGTATTTGGTAGTTAGTCCAAAAATCCCCCCTCAATGTCACCTGAGGGAATTTGAAACTATGACCAATCTCTGATAAAACTTGTTACAACTAGTGGTTGTTGTTGCACTGAAAGATTGACTTGTTAATTCCCGATACAACCACTAGAATTATAGAGGACATGGGAGGCTATTAAACCATATCATGAATCCCAAATGGGGATGTTGGTAGTTAGTCCAATAGGAACTTCTCTGATGTTGCACAAATCAATGAATCTCTTCATTACATATTTTGTAATCAAGTGGAAACCATCTCCAAGGCAACAAAAAATGTCATGGAACCTATTGATGGCCTTTTTTACCCAATCATCATCTCCACAAAAATCAGGGAAGCTATTCAACACATAAATCTTCTTCATAACCAAAACCCTAAATTCAAATTTTGTATCACCACTATCAAGACATAACCTTTTCACCCACAAATATGTAATTCCATAAGTACTAAATTCTACCAACTTGCATTTTAGATGAATTCAAACATCCTCTATAGAAACAACACCATGGGGTATTCTAGAAAGACATCCTAGCATATCATTCTTAGTCAAAATACTAGGGAATGACATGACAATGGGACAAGGCTCTAGGGATTCGTCGATAAGCTTAGGATTGACATTTCTAGCCAAATCCATTGAAAATGTGGAGATTAATTCAGCCACAAAAACAAAATTTAAAGACTCTTAGCTCAGCTTCATCTCGCACCACAATTCTTTAACTCTCATTTTATGCAATGTAAGAAATGAGCTATGAACTATTGTATTTATTGTGTAACCTCAAGATAATGCAATAATAAATGCATTAAATGTGTTGTATTCCCACTTAATTAACTTTCTACGAAGAGGAATATTATCTACTCATTCCACTAACCAATACCTCCCAAAAGGAATTAATATGTTATGCTTTACACTTTTCAGGATGAGAGGTAGATAAAGATGATTTTTTGCCCCTTACCAATAGTCGTTAGACTAATCAATTTTTGGTAGAAACTCACCTATCAATGCTGGAGTTACCAATGTCTTTTTCGACCCAAATATTTTTCATTTCTTCCTACTTATTCTTTATTAATAATCTTTGTTGGTTTTTTCCTTTCCACATTCCCAAATATACAATATTTTACAATGTGTCCACTCTTGTTACAATTGTAGCATTTGTTGCTTAATTTATTTTTTCTTGAACTTCATTGGTTATCTTTATGACTATATAGAAAACATGTATATATCAATATCCAGTAAACTTGTTATCATTACTAGGTTTCTGACATTGACTATATTTGTGACCAAAGATATTACAATTAAAGAATCCGTTGCTAAAAGATCCATTGTTATGGTTAGTTCTACTTGTATAATCTAGAACCTTATGACCAAATCTAATATATTTGAAAAAGAAACTGGATTGAAAGAATGAAAATTCATACTTACCTAAGAATTTTTTGAAGCCTTATCTTTTTATAGTTGATCAAGAGTGGATTGATTTACCTAAACTATTTTTTTTTCCTCAAGGATTGAGCTATGTGAAAATTCACCAGTATCACATTCAAGTCCTTTCTTATCTTTTAGTGTGTTGTAAATTTGGTTGAAGTGAGTACATAGATGTTGTCATTATGGAAACATATGATCCACATTAAGAGCACATAGGTCAGAGAGCAAGTATGGTAGATCGCAATGCAAATTTGTCTAAATGTGAGACTATTTTCACAGTGTACCAGGATACAGTTTTGGTTTGCAATGTTGACTAGAGAAATTTCAGTCCTTGTGTACTTTAACATAGATGCTATGATGGCTACTGATGACCCATCTTAGAGCGCAAGTTAGTATGACATGTACATAATTAGTTATGATAGTTTTACCAAAGATAGTGTGAAGCCGACATGATAGAATATGAAGGTAGAATTGGTAAAGAGGTAAGGGATTATTTTGTTTATCAAAATAATGACTTAAAAATATAAAGGGATCACATCCTAGATGTTAACCCTTAGATAAAGATATATGGAAACTGACCATGTAAAGTTATTAGCCTTAATAACTTGTATATATGCAATTGTAATTGTAAAGAAAAGAAGCGATGAAAAAGTGATGTAATGAATGTAATTGTAAAGCGAATGTAATAGTGATGATGCAAAGATAAGAGTAGAAAAGGAATATTGATTCAAGTAGAATAAAGTTATGTACCTTGACCTACTTTGTATATTACTTGTTTGGGTAGTGGGCTCATCTTGTAATTAGATTTTTGTATCTACAACTCCTAACAGGGTTGAGGCTTCTAACAAGGCCTATAGTCCCTTAACTAGGATTGATACACTATACAGATGTAATAGACTCCTAACAGGGTCAACATCCTTAACAAGATACTTTTGATTAGTGGATCTTTGTGGGTACCATCCCCAACAGGGTTTTCCCTTGGCCAGGGTTTCCTCGAGAACATATCATGTGTTATGAGTTCTTTATTGTTATGCATATTTTTAGTTTCTTATGTTATGCATGTATAAAGATAATCTATTACATCCATAATTGGGCAAAAGATAAAGTTTGTAGAATACTAATTCAACCCCCCTATCAGTATTCCCTATTTCTAATAATTGGTATCAGAGCATAGTTACTCAGAGAAGAATCATTCAAGGAAAGACTAGCAACTTGAGTAAGATCTCTATGGATATGGATCAACTATAGAAGAATCTTGATGAAGCTCTTGAGCAGATTGATATGCTTACTGATGAAAGAAACACTCTAAAAAGGAAATATGATGATGCAAAGAACCTTATTGAGAAATTGAAAAACAAGTTAGAAGATCTGAAATCTGAAAAGGAATTCGAAATTCTTATTGAAGATTGTGATAACAACTTGGAAAAAGAAAATGAGATCCTTAAGCATGAATTGAAGATAGTGAATTTGAAGCTTAGTTTGAAAGATGGAAATAGCAAAAATGAAGTAAATATAAAATCTGAGAATGAAATTCTAAAGACTGAAAATGAAGAACTGAAATCTAAACTTGAAAAAGTGACATCCAAATTTGAAAAAGTAAATGTGCAGTATACAGAACTTGAGAAGTACAATAAGATTGTGAAAGGTGAACTGACTCAATCCAAACAACAACTTGAAAGGCTATATTCAAATAGTGAGAAGATTGGTGAACAAGTTTCTTTTGGGAAACCATCCTATGATAAGACTGGACTTGGATTTAATATATTCAGAACAAATGATGAAAGCAAGAAACCAGATCTGAAGACATCTGAAAGCATAGATGAGAAGAAGCCTGATGAGATCAACAAATCTAAAGATGCACCTAAAGAAGAAGAATCACCGAAGCAAGAGGAGTCACCCAAAGGCATGCAAAGAGAATTCAAAGGTAGATGTTTTTCTTGTAATGCTATTGGTCATATGAAAAGAGATTGCACAAGTAAATAGTTTAAACCTCTAAATGGTTATTGTTATAATTGTCATGGTTTTGGACATAGAGCTATTGAATGTAGAAGACCTAAAGTTATTTGAGAATAATTATGGTAATAGAATGTTTAGGAATGCTAACAATGCAGATAAGAGACCTACTGAAGACATGAACAAAAGAAATGAAGTAGTGTGTTATAGATGCAACAAAGTTGGACACATTGCTAGAAATTGCAAGTCATAGATTAATCAGCAAGGACAGAGATATGGGAACAATGGAATTGTTTGTCAAATATGCAACAAGATTGGACATACAACAAGGTTTTGTAGAATGAACAATGGAACTTATCATCCGAACCCTAACTCTAGAAATAATGCAAAAAGAAATGAAAGTACAGGAAACAGTCAGAAAGGTTGCTGCAGTAATGAAGATGAATTAAAGTTTGTTAAAAGAATAGATCAAGAAGGCATAATCAACATGGAAGGTAATCAGACAGGTGAAGTATTAAGTGGTAAGAATGAATCCTTACCTGACCTATCTTTAAGCACTTAAATTATGTAAATTGCAGTAGTTTAGGAACTTAGAATTAGTATAGAAGTGATGCATTAAGTCTTGCACAGTTAATAGAATGTATACTATGATGTACTAAAGCTATGGTTAAGAACGCAAAAGAAAATGTTATGTTTTGCGAGATCGCAAGAAGTTTTAAGTTTTGTAGGATAGCAGAAATAACTTTTTGGAAAGAAGCGGCAAAAGAATTGAATGCAATGTCAGAATTAAGTGAGATTCAAGTGATAAAAGGTTATGATCAATGTTATTTATCTATCAAAGAGAATTGAAGTGATTGGAAGAGAAAAAAGAAGAGATTGGAAGTGTTTTGCAGAGATTTTGTGAAGGATTGAAGCACCGAATCTTCGCAAACCCTAGAATTGTGAATTTGAGGTATTTATCTTGACAAATCTTTGAATCAGTATAAAGAATTGGAAGGAAACATGGATACATCTTTGATTCACAACATTAGAGACAAGAACAGACCTAAATTGAAGAAAGAACCAGTAGAAGCTTTAGAAGTAGACCCTGAGTTTGCCTTATCATCCGTACCAGACGGAGTTTTGCATTTGGAAAATGTAAAGAGTTATCTTGGATGTAAACTGGAAATAGTAAATGATAGTGATTTTTCAAGTGAGTATCAGTATATATATAACCAGGATATGACATTGAAGCAAGGTCATCAACATTTGAAAAACAATGAAATTTTCACATATGGTTTACAGTATGAATTCGATAATGAAGAGTGCACAAAGATCATTTTAAGTAAAATTCACAATGGGAAATTTTGGTTAGAAGATAGAGTTATTGACATCATAGCTAACCTAATTCATGAAGTCACCGGTTTATACAAACTTGGTGCTATCCCTTTAAATGAGAAAAACATGAGGAAGATTGTCATTCACAACACTGGATCATCCTGTAATGGTAGATGTATTGTTATCAGCAAGATTAGACAACATGATGTAAGATATCTATGTAAGATTTTGACTACAAAGTTGTGTGCTAATTCCAGAGAAGATGACATGGCAGCTGGCATGGTTCACATTGCCTATTTGATGTGTGTAGACAAAGTTTCTGTTGATATGTGTGAGATTTTGAGAATTCAATTGTTTGAGAATTTGGAGAAGATTAAGAAGTCTAAATATGCACAATTTAGATTCTCATCTTTGATTACATATATGTTTTTCCACCTTTTGAAAAGATTTCTTTACACAATTGGAAATAATTGGAATGATGGACAGTCTACGATGGAAAGAATAAACAAAGTTTATAGAAGTCATGTTATTGATCAAGTTAATGAGAGTGTTGTGTTAGTTCTGAAGACATTTTAGAGATTGGTATCTAGCAGATCAAGGATTCCACAGTCACTTTGTGGAGAAATATAAGAATGATATTTGTTTCATGGTTGACACTAACTTTACTTAGATTGAAGTAGTAGAGCATAGAGTTGAATTCATAGACCCTCTTGGCTATGAGATTTCCAAGATTGAAACAGAAGAGTATGTTGGAAGATTGCTGAGAAGTAAATTGGACACCCAATGCAGCAGGTTTGGAACTTATGAAGACAACTTTAATTTTGTTAAAGCTAAAATTGAAGAGAAACAATCTAAGAAAAGAGTTGACAGTACCATAAAGAGAATATTGAAAGACATAGGGATGACAGAAAGAGAATTTTTGATAGCTAAACAGACAGCAGTAGCATTGAGAGATGTTGGACAGGGAGAAGTCTTGAGTGTACCACCTTTATCTAGTGTAGTACAGAAAGAGCCTACACCAGTTAGAGTGAAAGTAGAAGAACCAGAAAAGGAACAAGTAACACCGAGCAAGAGAAAGAAAGAAATTGCTACTAGACCAGGAAAGAGACAGAAGACTATAGTTCAACTAGTACAAGAAAGATTGCAGAAGTTAAAGATGATGACTCTACTATGAAGAAGAAAGCATGGAAACCCAAAGTTGAGAGAGTGAATGAAGAAATCATACAAGATGGAGACTTTACTAAGATGAATAAGTACTATGATCTTTATAACTATTCTGAAAGATTAAATCTTGAAAATTCTATTATTAAGTACATGATTATGGCTAACAAGAAGTTTGATACAATTCAAGGTCAGATACCTAATGATTTTTACAATAAACTTATTAATAGAAAATAGAGAGCATCTAAGGAAGACAAAACTATAAGAGAGAATCTTGTGAGAAAGCTTTGTGAAGTGAAAGATGATGATCATTTGAAGCAGATTTTGAAGCCCCTTGACACTCTTTTGAGGACTAAGAGGAGAACCATTTAGATCATGGCAGGACAGTATGAGCAAGTGAGAACATAAACAAAGCAAGCAATAATTAAAGTAATGGCAGAAATTGTTGGAGAAACTTCAGTTGCAGCAGGACATGCAGTTGATGCTAAACCAGAGGATATTCCCTCTCCTTCAGTTGTTAACATTAAAGATGATACAATGGACATTGAAGGCACTAAGGTGACCTTGGACACTGAAGATAATGTATTTAAGAATTTAGATAACATTGTTGACAATTCAGCTCTTGATGAACCGGATAGGATTGAAGAAGCAGTGCAGACTGAATTGGTGAGTGATGAACCTAAAGAGACAGAAATTCATGCACCCACTCCTGAGGCAAAGAAGAAGGAAATTGGAACTTTGTTTGAAGACTTAGGTAAAGAATTTGATGATGATGATCAACTAGAGCTCATTAGTTCTTTGAATAAGATTATTAGAAAGAATAAGAAAGTAAAGAATCTAGAAGGAAGTCTGAAGGAACTAACAGAGAAGTTGCAAAGTATTGTAACTACACATATTTTTGAAGCAGATCCTTTGGAGAGAGCCAAAAAGGTACTAAGTACTTTTGATGATGAGTTTACCAACTTATTAGACATTGCTAAAGTAAGAGCTCAAGCAGCTTATGAAGCTGAAATGCTTTTAAGCATAAGTTAGAATATCAGAAATGATATTATTAGTCTTGATGTTTGTATCAAGAACTCGAGGAAACATTTGGAGACTGGAAAATATTTGTACATACAGTGTACAAAACCTAAGATTTTGATAGCAGCAGAGGAGTAGAAAATCAAGGTGAAGGAAGCTAAAATTCAGAATGAATCTAATCTTCTTTCTGGACCCAATGTAAAAGTAAGTGATGTTGAGAAGAAAGTTAGGAAATGTCATGATGAAATAAGATCATTGCAAGATGAAAAGAATAGGAAATTGAGAAGATTTGAACTTCTGAGAGAGCATACGTCTATAAAGTTGAGCATTATTGAGGAACAGTTAGAAGAATGTCTTACTGCTAAGACATCATTTTAGAAATTTAATTTTGAGAACCTTCAAGCTTGTCAGATAGCAGCTTATGGATTAAGTACACTTTTGAATGTGGCAGATTCTATCAGAAAGTCATGGGAGAAAGAGTTTGAAGCCATGAAAGTAAATTTTGTAGATTGTGTTGCAAGCCTAGTGGCTCTGCAATAAGAAAATGGAGGTATAATATTTTTTTTGGGTTACAATTTTGTAATCCTCCTTACTTTATTTTGTCATTGTTGTCAAAGGGGGAGTGATTGTAGTAAAGCAGAAAATTGTTATGTATATGAGGATTGATACTCTTAGGGGGAGTATTGTATGAAGTTTTGTATCAAAAATTATATTTTGAGGATTTATAAGGATAGTATACATATTCTATACTATGGCTAGAATTTTGTTATAAATTTTGAGATTTTGACTTGTACACTTAGCCAATTTTCTCATATGTTGCCACCAATGACAAAGGGGGAGATTGTTGGCAATTTGGCTAAAGTGAGTACATAGATGTTGTCATTATGGCAACATATGATCCACATTAAGAGCGCATAGGTCAGAGAGCAAGTATGGTAGATCGCAATGCAAATTTGTCTAAGTGTGAGACAATGTTTTCACAATGTACTAGGATACATTTTTGGTTTCCGACATTGACTGGAGCAAGTTTAGTGCTTGTGCACTTGAAAATAGATGCTATGATGGCTACTAATGACCCATCTTAGAGTGTAATTTAGTATGACATGTACGGAATTAGTTATGAAAGTTTTACCGAAGACAGTGTGAAGCCGACAAGATAGAAAATGAAGGCAGAATTGGTAAAGAGTTAAGGGATTATTTTGTTTATCAAAATAATGACTTAACAATATAAAGGGATGACATCCTAGATGTTAACCCTTAGATAAAGATATATGGAAGCTGACCATGTAAATTTATTAGCCTTAATAACTTGTATATATGCAATTGTAATTGTAAAGAAAAGAAGCGATGAAAAAGTGATGTAATGAATGTAATTGTAAAGAGAATGTAGTAGTGATGATGCGAAGATAAGAGCAGAAAAGGAATATTGATTGAAGAAGAATAAGGTTATGTACCTTGACCTACATTGTATATTACTTGTTTGGGCAGTGGGCTCATCTTGTAATCAAATTTTTGTATCTACAACTCCTAACAGGGTTGAGGCTTCTAACAAGGCCTATAGTCCCTTAACCAGGACTGATACACTACACATATGTAATAGACTCCTAACAGGGTCAACATCCTTAACAAGATACCTTTGATTAGTGGATCTTTGTGGGTACCATCCCCACCGGGGTTTTCCCTTGGCCAGGGTTTCCTTGAGAACATATCATGTGTTATGAGTTCTTTATTGTTATGCATATTGTTTAGTTTCTTATGTTATGCATGTATAAAGATAATCTGTTATATCCATAATTGGGCAAAAGATAAAGTTTGTAGAATACTGATTCACCCCCCCCTCTCAGTATTCCCTATTTCTAACATGGTGATCTTTGAACATTCAAAATTTCATGCTTTTTTTAAAACTAGATTTCTCCTTCTTTTCACACTTTTCAATCTCAACTAGATTTTCCTTGAGAGATATTAGAATCTCTTGTTCAAGATTTTTTTTTTCGTTAGTCTTTCTCTTGATTAAATAGTTTAGAAGTTTCTTGGCTTTATCACTTTCTTCAATTTTGGATCTAAGATAGATGATAGTTTCATTTGTTATTTTGAGATCATTGCTTACTTCTTTGTGTCTAGATTTAAACTTTCAGATCTGTTCCTTCAATTTTTAGAGAGTCATTTTCTATTTGAATATTTTTAGATAAGGCCTTATTTTTATCTCCAACTAATTCTAGATCTTCATATATCAATAGGAACTCACTTTCTGATGCAAGAGCATCTTGGGTCATTGGCAATCCCATGTCACCAAAAAAAAGTTTGATTTTTCCTGTGTTGTTCGGTTCCTTCTTTGACTGAGTTGGCTCAGTTGTTGCTTGGTTCATTCATTAACCGAGTTGGTCAGTTAATTCCTTGGTGCTCGGTTATCTTTTCTTGGCGCTCAATTATCCTTTCTTACTGAGTTGTTTTTTTTAGTTTTCTAGTGAGGCAGACTTGCGCACTTAATGATGGTCACATATTTAATGTTGGTATCTATCATTGGGAAGCATGTGGACCTTGATCTAGTTCTTCCTTCCTTTAATGGTGGATCTAAAGGCTGACTTGTTCAGTAGCCTCTTGTATATATTGAAGTCTTTGGTTGTAGTTTTAGGATAGAATCTTAGAGCTAGAAGATAGATGGTATCAGATTAGGAGTTGAAGATAGTTTTTGAATCATCACATGTTGGATGCTTGTTGTAATTGAATTGTAATATCTAACCCTAACTGAGAAGGCCTTACATCCCAGCATGTATGAATCTATTTGATGAAATATAAAGGAACTGATCTACATTCTCTCTCTCATTTGTGTGTTGTTTCTTCCATGTGTGATCTTTGCAAGGTAGATTTGGACTAGGGTGTTCCTTTGGCCCCTTATCCTCCTCTACCCTACACCAGGTGGTATCAAAGAAACTTGGTTAGATTTAGATCTGGATTTGCAAATCAAGGTTTGAGAGTTCCTTCTTGTCAAACTCTAGTTGATTTGTTGTGGGGTAGTAGATTGTGATCTAGCCTGCAATTACGAAGGGTTTCAAGATAGTTCATGGGAGGTCAGATGAAAATCCAAGATTGGCAGACATGTTGAGATAACTTGTTGCTAGGTTAGAAGTTGTTGAGACATCCCAGTGTAGAGGAAGACATCTTGAAGATGTTAGTGATGATGAAAATGAGGAGGAACAAGGTGATATATAACCTGCACCAGTGATGGATCAAGGTGAGGAAATATTGTTGAAGTCTTTGACAAATCTGAAGTCTACACCACATTTCAATCCTCCTGAGTATACTGGAAAGATGCATTTGGATGAATTGGTGGACTAGATCACCAAGATGGAAAATTTCTTTGAATATGAAAATGTCCCTGAGGAAAAGAAGGTGAAAATTGCAAGCATAAAGTTGAAGAGTCATCCATCCTTGTGGTGGGAGCATCTACAATTGGACAAAAAGAGGAAAGGAAAATACAAAATTAAGGTATGGAATAAGATGGTAAATAAGTTGAAAGGAAAGTTTTTACCTTGTGATTATCAAATTAAACTAGTTAGGCGAATGCAAAGTTTGAGGAAAAAAGATAGCTTGGTAGAAGATTATACTAAGGAATTCAATAGATTAGATATTAGATCTAGACATGATGAAGATGAAGTGGAAATAATTGCTAGGTACTTGAATGGATTGAGAGTTTCCATCCAAGAAAAAATCAATTTGGTTAAGTTGGAAAACATTGAAGAAGCTTATCAGTTTGCCTTGAAAGATGAGGAGAAATTGAACAAAAGACATGAGCAAAGACAAAGAGGTAAAGGTGGTAGATTCCCTAGAGGAAGAGACAGATTTGATGGTGAAAATAATAGATCTAGTCCAGAAAAGACAAATTTGGATAAAGGTAAGACCATGTGGAAAGATGAAATTTCATCTAGAGGAAGAGGCAACAACTACTGAGGTGGTTATAATAGAGGTGGATTCCAATGAACTTGTTACAATTATGCAGAAGGACATAGACCATTTGAATGTACACATACAAGTAAGAAGGTTGGTAGTAGTAGAAATGCTTTGGTGCAAGAAGATTCACCGAATGAACCTGAGAAGGAAAAGAACTTGATGGTAAGGAGAACACTTTGGAGTGAAAGTAATAAGGAAGATCCGGTAAGAGAAAGTTTGTTCAAGACCAGATGTAGAGTTTATGATGAAGTGTGGAAGGTAATCATTGATAGTAGAAGCTTGGAGAACTTGGCATCTAAGGAAATGGTTATGAAGTTGCAGTAGAAAAGGTTGGAACACCCGAAGCCCGATCAGATTTCATGGACCAAGGATGAGCATACACTCTTGGTAAGTGAACAATGTTATGTGAATTTAAAAATCATAAAGTACTATGATAAGGTGTTATGTGATATCATGCCTATGGATTGTTGACATATTTTTTTGGGTAGACCTTGGCAATATGATAGACATGCTATATATTATGGGAGATTGCATAAATATACTATTTGGGCTGATCGGAGAAGAAAAATATTGTTACCTTTGATTGAAGAACCTGGTAGTAGTGTTTGTACATCTGTGAAATTTTTCTTGATGGAAGGAAGAAAGTTTGTTAAGGATTTGAAAAAGAATGATGTATATTTTTTTGTGACTCCTAACAAACCGGGTAAGAAAATAGAGGATAGCATACTTGAAGAGATTGATAAGTTACTCACCAAGTATAGAGAGATCATTTCTAATAATGTACTTGATGGTTTGCAACCAAACAGAAGCATTGATCATTGTATGGATTTAATCCCTAGAGCTAGTTTACTAAATAAGGCACCACATCCATTGACACCTATCGAGAATCAGGAATTGAACTGACAAATTCAAGAATTGTTGCAGAAAGGTTTGATCCAAGAAAGTTTGAGTCCTTGTGTAGTACTAGTTGTATTGACACCTAAGTAGAATGGAGAATGGTGAATGTGTATGGATTCCAGAGCAATCAATAAGATAGCAGTGAAATATAGGTTTCCTATACTGAGAATGGATGACATAATGGACAGTTTGACTGGAGAAAAGTATTTTACCAAAATTGATTTGAAAAGTGGATATCATCAGATCAGAATCAGAGAAGGTGATGAGTGTAAGATTTCTTTTAAGACAAAAGAAGGTTTGTATGAGTAGTTGGTTATGCCTTTTGGTCTAACTAATGCACTGAGTACTTTTATGAGATTGATGAATGAAGTTTTGAAGAAATTATTAGGTAAATTTGTGATTGTATACCTAGATGATATTCTGATATTCAGTAAGACTAGAGAAGATAATTTTTTGCATGTTAAGCAAGTATTGCAGAGGTTGAAAGAAGAAAAGTTGTTGATTAATCTGAAAGAGTGTTCTTTCATGCAAGAGGAGATTGTGTATTTGGGATTTGTGATTTCAGCTGATGGTTTGAAAATGGATCTTGAAAAGGTTGAAGCCATTTTGAATTGGTCTACACCTAATAATGCTAGTGTGGTAGGATCATTTCATGGTTTGGCAAGTTTTTACCAAAAGTTCATTAGGAATTTCAGTTCAATTTGTAATGCTATGACTGAGACTATGAAAAGAGATAAAAGAGAATTTAAGTGGATACATGGAGTTGATTAAAGTTTTGAGACTCTGAAGCAGAAGGTTTCTAAATTGCATGTGTTAGTATTTCCTGATTTCAATAAGGTATTTTAAGTTGAATGTGATGCAAGTGGTAGTTCAATAGGAGTTGTGTTGAGTCAAGAAGGTAAACCTGTTGCTTTCTTTAGTGAAAATTTGAATGATGCAAAAAGGAAATATTTTTAATATGATCAAGAATTCTATGCTATTGTTCAAGCCCTGAAGAAATTGAGATATTATTTAATACCAAGTGAATTTGTGTTGTATACTGATCATAAAGCTTTACAATACTTGGGTAGTCAAAATAAGTTGAATCAGATACATATGAAATGGGTTGAATATTTGCAGAGTTATACATCTTGATCTGTGATAAAACATAAGAGTGGAGTCACTAATCGAGTTGCTGATGCATTGAGTAGAAGAATATCTTTGATGACCGAGATGAAAATTGAAGTTATTAGTTTTGATGACATGAGAGATTCATATGAATTTGATCTTGATTTTTCTAAGCCATAGAGAAAGTGACGAGAACCCATTCAAGATCAACCGAGTACTAAATGGGAAGACTATTTAATTCAAGGAGGTATGTTGTTTAAAGGTATTCAGTTGTGTATACTGAGAGGATCAATGATAACTAATTTGATGAAGGAAAAATATAGTAGTGGTTTGGCTCGACACTTTGGTGTTGACAAGACATTGAATTTTCTTAGGGAGAAATACTTTTCACCGTAGTTGTATAAGTATGTTTAGAAATTTGTAAAAAGTTTTGGAATTTGTCAATTTGCAAAGGGAGTAAGTCAAAATACTGGATTGTATATACCAATTTCTGATCCTGAGGATCCTTGGATTGATATCAGTATGCATTTTGTTCTTGTCTAACCGAAGACAGTAAGAGGTAATGATTGTATATTTGTTGTTGTGGATAGATTTTCCAAAATGGCACATTTTATACCCTATATAAAAATATCAGATGTAGTACATATAGAATATCTTTTCTTTAACAAAATTGTCAAATTGCTTGGATTACCAAGGAGTATCATCTCTGATCGAGACATTAATTTTGTTGGATACTTTTGGAAGACTCTTTGGAGAAAGTTTGGCACCGAGTTGATGTATAGTTCTACATTTCACCAAATGAATGATGGACAAATAGAAGTTGTGAATAGAAGCTTGGGTAATCTTTTGAGATGTTTAGTTGGAGACACACTGAGTAATTAGGATTCTATGTTGGCACAAGCAGAGTTTGCATATAATAATTCACTGAATAGGAGTACTGTAAAAACACCTTTTGATATTGTAAATAGAATGCAACCGAGAGGCATATTAGATTTGAGGGATATTGCTGATGAATAAAAGAGAAGTGTTGAAGGAGTAAAGTTTGTTGAGTTCAAGAAGATATTGCATGAATATGTGAAACATAAGTTGTAGAAAAGTAATTAGATGTATAAAGATAGAGTTGATAGATCAAGAAGACATAAGACTTTTGCAGTTGGTGATGAAGTAATGGTTCATTTGAAGAAAGGTAGATTTCTTATTGGAACATATGGGAAGCTGAAAATGACAAAGTTTGGTGCTTGCAAGATTTTGAGAAAATTTGATAGTGGAAATGCTTATGAGATTGAGTTACTTGATGACATGGATATATCACCTATATTAAACATTTCTAATTTGTATGGGTACTATGAATCAGATGAAGAAATGACAGTATTGAATGATTATCCTAAGAAACAGATAAAAGAAGTTGAGCAGATTTTGGAATAAAGAGTTGGCAGAAGTACAAGCTGAAAATGGTATATGGAATATCTAGTAAAGTGGAAGAACAGACTGATTGAAGATAGCTAATGGATTTCACAATCTGAGTTGATTCAACTCAGGTTGTGCCTACTTCATGATTCAAAGAATCATTTCAAATAACCCCAGGTGTCTAATGCAGGAGCATATCGGGTCCTTGGCAATCCCATGTCACCAAAAATAAGTTTGAGTTTTCATGTGTTTCTCGGTTCCTACTTTGACCGAGTTGGCTCAATTCCTTTGTTAACTGAGTTCGTCAGTTAATTCCTTGGCACTTGGTTATCCTTTCTTACCAAGTTGTTTGTTTTAGTTTTCTTTTGAGGCTGACTTGTGCACTTAATGATGGTCATGGATTTAATGTTCGTATCTATCATTGGGAAGCTTGTGGACCTAGATCTGGTTGTTCCTTCTGTTAATGGTGAATCTGAAGACTGACTTGTTTGGTAGCCTCTTGTATATATTGAAGTCTTTGGTTGTAGTTTTAGGATAGAACCTTAGAGCTAGAAGATAGATGGTATCAGATTAGGAGTTGAGGATAGTTTTTGAATCCTCGCATGTTGGAGGACTTGATATACTGAGAGGGGAGGGGTGAATCAATATATCCTTGAAAAACATAAAGCATTGAAAAATTTTACTATTTAACATATTTCAACTTTGTAGGAAAAGAAATAGAAGAAAATAAATACTACAACACATAACACTAGATATTTTTCCATGGAAATCCAAGGTGGGAAAAACCACATGAGAGGATTATCCCTCAAGTAATATGTAACTAGTTATATAATATAGTAGATGGCTCACTTCTGAAATACAAAAATAATTACTAATAGCGAGATATACTAAAGTTGAACTCAAGAGAATGCATCAACATATGCATAGATTATAGTTTTCTATGGAATACAATCATTCTTTCACTAATACAAGATTACTTACACAATTCACCTTTCAATGTTTTGTATATATAAAGTATCATAATAATACATAGATCGTGCATGACCAAAAGTACATACTCTCCATATGATTATATATCATTCATAGATATAAAATCCTTTCATGTTAGCTAGGCATCAAACATATAGAAATGAATCTTTATCTCTTCTCATATCTACTATTGGCTAAACATAAAATAGATCTATGTAACTATGTCGTGTGATAAATTGATCCTCCAAAACTGCCAATAATCCTATAAAGCATAACTATTGGTAATGGTCATCATTGTGTGTTGTTAGTGACCCAAGCACTGATATCCAAGGATGCAAGCATAATACCAATACCGACGGGATCATACTAATACAGATCAATGACAACCAAAAATTGGCAAGGCTAACAACGCTCACAACCAAAGTAGCAAGATAGAATAACAAAATCAAGTAACCAAGAATCATTATCTTAAAGTACTTACTCCTCTTCAAAGTAGATAAAGAGAGACTCTCCTAATAATTTGGTTGATCTACAAAACACTGTCCACTCTAGTAGCAAACTATTATTTCCTTTCCTTCTCTTCCACTATCACTAAACTATGCTCTACTAGTATTTGAACTGGTTCACACACTTCACTTACTTTGCACCTTACTCTTAAACATTTTTCCAAAGTACCAATAGTCCTCAAATATATGATAGATCATTGGAGATTACAACAAGGTCATCCAAGCCAAAATATATTACAATTAAATTTCATGATGGCCAAGGCATTAACAAAATGAAAACAAGACCAAATCCAAAAGCATCCGAACTGAGGACCCAAATCGATAAGAGATAGATGTTAAATACATAGGTCCCATATATAATGAATGCATTTAGATTAGATATAAAAATTAAGTATGATGCAAGGGAGGATAGGGAGAGGGGCAAAAGGCTCACCCTAACCAGATCCACCTTGCAGAGATCACACATGGAAGCAACAAACACACAAGTGAGAGAGAATGCATATATCTTTCATATATTTACTTCAATTTGATTCATACATGTCAGGCTATAAGGCATTCCTAGTTTAGGCCAGATATTAAAATCAAGTATAGAAGTCCTCCAACATGCGAGGATTTGCCAATAATCTCTAATCTTCTAGCTTCTATCTCTTATCCCCAAAAACTCCCTAAACTCTAACCAAACAACTACATTTATACAAAAGGCTACCGAACAAGTTGGCCTTTAGATCCACCATTAATGGAAGGGACAACTAGATCTAGGTCCACACGCTTCCCAATGATAGATACCATCATTAAATCCATGACCATAATTAATTGCAAGAGTCAGCCTCAACAGGAATCCAAAATAAACAACTCGGTAAGAAAGGATAATCGAGCCCTAGACAAGCATCATCCAGCGCTAGAGAGATAACCAACCAAAACTAGTGAACAAAGGAAATCGAGCAACACCGAACCAAATCAGTCAAAGTAAGAACCAAGCAACACAAAGAAAACACAAACATGTTTTTGGTGACACAGGATTGCCAAGGACCTGAGATGCTCCTGCATCAGACACCTGGGGTTATTTGAAAATGATTTTCTGAATCATAAAATAGGTACAATCCAAGCTATATCCTACTCAGATTGTGAAATGCATGAACTATCTTCAATCGGTCTATTCTTCAACTTTACCAAATATTCCATATACTATTTTCCTCTTGTACTTCTACCAATTCTTTGCTCCAAAATTGATGTAGGAGCATCTTGGGTGTAAGAACAATCTTGCATCACCCAAAAAAAAATAAAAATTCTATTTTTATATTCAATAAGGGCTATTTTGTGCAGAGCTGCTATTTATGGAAAGTTACTATTTTTGGTAATTTTCATATGTGCTCAGAATGATCTGATTTCTCTCTTGGAGGTTCATTTTGGTCATATAAGTCTGCCAGTAAAGTTTCATTGCTAGATCAAGTGTATATTGGAAGATATTGAAGATTTTTGGTATTGGCAACAGGGTATAGAAACTTTGAACTCAGTTTTGAAGGCTTTAGAGGCACCGGATGAGGTCAAAAATTTGGGTGACGGGTGCTTGCGCAGGTCAAGCCTATAGAGTGCTTCGTCACATTTCCAAAATGGGGTTATAATAGCCAATCGGGTCAACTGGTGATGACTTATGGTCTTCGAAAGTTGGGCCACCTGAAATGGCAGAAAATAATTTTCTTCAAAATTTTTGTTCGAGTTTCAAAGGTTATCTTGAGCTGACTATAATGTAATAAAATGTAAAATAAAATAATTCTAAGTTTGGTCGGCCTTACTGGCTAAAATTCTGGAACCTTCCCAGGCAGTGGAAAATTGCCTATATAAGGAAGACTGTATTATTGTCTTAGGTAGTTCAGAATAGTTTTGGGTAGTAGATCTAGGTAATAGTTCGAGGCTTTGTCCTACAGAATATTGTAAGGGAATGCCCATGTGGCTTTGCATATTGTAATTCTGAAAGTTTTTAATTCCACATTTGTGGAGATAATAAGAAGCCAATTTTCTGTTCTTGCATATTGTTGTTGTTTCTCTATTTCTGTTATGTGTTCGTGGTATTAAGGGGAGCACCCTTCATCAAGTGGTATCAGAGCCAGAGTTCCTGAGTGTGTAAACAAATCACCGACTATGAGGCAGTTTGCACCAGGACCGTGGTTAGGGTTTCAGCGTGCATCGCAAAAATGCCTCCACTAAGGGAACGTGGCGGAAGAGCTGGTGTTGTAACACCTGAGGTTAGGGCACTACAGAGACAAGTGCAAGCATTGCAAGAAGAGATTCGTAGAGGAATGAATCTTAATGTCAGAGATGAAAGCGAGGATCAAGCTGAAGAAGAATATCAAGAAGGAGAAGTTGAAATTGTGAACCAGGAGGAAGAAAGACTTTTTCGGGCCATTTCTAAGATTGGGAAAAGACCTAAGATTGAGGTTCCTACATTTTCTGGAAATCTTAACCCACAAGAATTGATCGACTGGATCAATGAATGTGAAGAATATTTTGAGTATGAAGATGTTGAGGATCCTGATAGGGTCAAATTTGTGAAGGCCAGACTGAAAGGTCATGCAAAGATATGGTGGCAAGAGATTCATTTGGAGCAAAATAGAAAGGGAAAGGAGAAAATCACGAGATGGGATCGGATGGTGGATAAATTGAAGTGATAGTTCATTCCTGTTGATTATGAACTTGACCTACTGAAGAAAATACAGAGTTTGAAGCAAGCAGGAAGATCTGTTCAGGAGTATACAGAGGAGTTCTATCGACTTCTCATCAAAATAGGCCATGCAGAAGCTGATAAGGAGAAAGTTGCCCGATACCTTAATGGGTTAAGGCTAAGCATTCAGGAGGAGTTGAATCTGGTTCCAATGAACAATATTGAAGAGGCATACCAGTTTGCCCTAAAAGTAGAGGAAAAGCTGAACATGAAGTTTGAAAGTAGACAAAACGGAAGAGGTCGCGGTGGATGATCTGGTGGATGGTCATATGGTGGCCGAAATGAAGATCTGAAAAAGAATGATGAGGCCAGTAGCAGTCAGAATCAGTGAGGAAATAATTCCAATCGCTTCCAGGATCAGAATAATAGAGATCAGAGAGGAAGAGGAAGAGGACAAGGATCTGGAAGAGGTGGCTTCCGTGGAACATGTTTTCACTATGGAGAAGAAGGTCATAGGGCATTTGAATGTCCTCAGCGCCAAGGCAGAACAGACAGGAGAAATGAAGGCCAGGCCAGAGTTGCACATATAGATGAAGATGTTAGATCATCAAATTCTGAAGATGCTGAAAGAGGAGAAATGTTGATTAACAGAAGAGTCTTGTTGAGTGGTGAGAATAAACCTGAGAAAAAGAGGAGCCTGTTTTGCACCAGGTGCAAGTGTGAAGGTAAATGTTGTGATGTGATTATTGATAGTGGAAGCACTGACAATTTGGTGTCAGAAGAGATGGTGACAAAGTTGAAGCTCAAGAGATAAAAACACCCACATCCATATCGGATTACCTGAGTACAGGATGACCACAAGGTCATGGTCAATGAACAATGCCTGGTGAAGTTCAAGATTGGCGGATACCAAGATGAGGTATTGTGTGATATCATATCTATGGATGCATGTCATATGTTGTTGGGTAGACCATGGCAGTTTTACAGATGTGCTGTACATGATGGTCGTGCGAATACCTATTCCCTAACAAAGCATGGGGTGTGACATAAGCTAAAACCATTGAAGGAGACTGAAGAAAAGGTATGTGGTAATGCAAGGATAACTTTTGTTGATGGAAAAAATTTCTTAGATGGTATGAGGCATGAGCATGTATGTTTTGCTTTAATTCCAAAAGCTGGTAAAGAGGAAGTAGAAGATGTTCCTGTAGAAGTTGCAGATTTGTTGAATGAGTTTTAGGATATTGTATCTAATAACGTGCCTGATGGATTACCACCAGTTAGGAAGATCAGTCATCAGATGGACTTGATCCCAAGTGCGAGTTTGCCGAATAAGGCAGCACACAGAATGACACCTACAGAAAGTGAGGAGTTGAACAGACAAGTACATGAACTGTTACAAATTTTACCCGTACACTATAAATATATTTATTTCTTAGCTTTTTTTTTTTTAGCTTTTTCATTTCTTTAAAAGCTTTTCTTTTTAAGCTTTTTCAGTGTCTTTAGTGTTATGGTTTATAATGATAAGAGGTCCTTATATTTATTCGTTTATAAATATATAGTAAATATAATATACTATATTAGCTTTTTTTATATTATAAACTTGTATAGTTTATAATGGTAAGAGGTCCTTATATTTATTTCTTAGCTTTTTTTTTTTTAGCTTTTTCATTTCTTTTTAAGCTTTTATTTTTAAGCTTTTTCAGTGTCTTTAGTGTTATGGTTTTTGTGTGCTTTTCTGCCTTTGGCTTCCGGGTTACTACATTACAATAATATCCATGAGAGTCTGAGTCCCTATGCTGTACCAGCGGTATTAGCACCAAAAAAGAATGGAGAATGGAGGATGTGTATAGATTCTAAGGCAATAAACAAGATCACAATTAAGTACAAGTTTCCATTGCCATGAATGGATGATATTATAGACTATTTGAGTGGAGCTGTGTATTTCTCAAAGATAGATCTGAAGAGTGGATATCATCAGATTCAGATTAGAGAAGGAGATGAATGGAAGACTGCCTTCAAGACAAAGGAAGGACTATATGAGTGGTTAGTCATGCCTTTTGGGCTAACCAATGCACCGAGTACTTTCATACGGCTCATGAACGAGGTTCTAAAAGAATTTCTAGTTTCAGTAGAAGGTCAAAAAATGGACCCAGAGAAGGTACAGGCTATCTTTGAATGGCCTATTCCAAGGAGTGCTACTGAGGTAAGATCTTTTCATGGTCTAGCTAGATTTTATAGAAAGTTTATCAGAAATTTTAGCAGTATTTGTGGACCCTTGACTGAAACAATGAGAGGGGATAGAAAAAAGTTTAAGTGGACTAATGGGGCAGAAAAGGGTTTTCAATTGTTGAAATAAAAAGTTATAGAACAACCTATTTTAGCACTTCCAGATTGTAATAAAGTGTTTCAAGTAGATTGTGATGCTAGTGGTACTGTAATAGGAGCTGTTATGAGCCAAGAAGGTAACCTTATCGCTTATTTCAGTGAGAAGTTAAATGATGCCAAGAGGAAATATTTTGTTTATGATCAGAAATTTTATGCTATAGTTCAGGCATTAAAGAAATGGAGGCACTATCTGCTTCCTAAGGAGTTTGTTTTGTATACTGATCATCAAGCTTTGCAATATTTGAATAGTCAAGGAAAATTGAATCAAAGACATTTGAAATGGGTTGAGTTTTTACAGAGTTATACATTTGTTTTGAAACACAGGAGTGGAAAGTCTAATAGGGTTGCAGATGCTCTTAGCAGAAGGTAACTATTGCAGACAGAAATGCAGATTGAAGTGGTTGGGTTCAAGGAACTCAAGAATTTGTATCCAGAGGATCCTGATTTTGGTGAAGCTTGAAAAGCTTGTACAGAACCTGTTACTCTAGACAGGATGAAATGGCTAGATTTTATCATCCAAGATGATATGCTATTCAGAGGGAGTCAGTTGTGCATTCCACAAAGTTCTATGAGGGAGAATCTCATCAAGGAGAAGCATAGTGGAGGATTGGCTAGACATTTTGGTCGTGATAAAACCCTTGCTTTGGTTGGTGAGAATTATTATTGGCCACAGTTGCAGCAAGATGTGAAGAAGTTTGTACAGAGTTGCAGAGTATGTCAGATGACGAAAGAAGTGAAGTAGAATACAGGGTTGTATCAGCCATTACCCGTACCAAAGAAGCCTTGGGAGGATATCAGCATGGACTTTGTTCTTGGTTTATCGAGGACTCAGCGGGGACATGATTCAATATTTGTGGTAGTTGACAAATTTTCAAAAATGGCACATTTCATTCCCTACAAGAAGACTAATGATGTTGTTCATGTAGCAGAATTGTTTTTCAAAAAAGTAGTGAGACTTCATGGTTTGCCAAAGACCATAGTTTTAGATCGGGACACTAAGTTTGTTGGATATTTTTGGCGTACATTGTGGAAGAAGTTGAAGATAGATTTGAAATTCAGTTCATCACATCATCCACAGACTGATGGACAGACAGAGGTGGTGAATAGGAGTTTGAGAAATTTGTTGAGATGTTTGGTTGGAGATAAGCCAACAGGATGGGATTTGATTTTACCACAGGCTGAATTTGCATACAATAATTCTGTCAATAGGAGAACTGGTAAATCACCATTCCAGATTGTATATGGAAGTAGTCCAAGAAATGCATCTGAATTGAGGAAGATAGATAAAGGAGAAATAAGTAGTGTTGAAACTGAGGATTTTGCAGAACACTTGAAGAACATCCATGGGGAGGTGAAGAAGTATATTACCAAGATGAACGCACAGTATAAGGTTAAGGCAGATGAGAAAAGTAGGTATAAGGAATTTAAAGTTGGTGATGAAGTCATGGTTCATTTGCGGAAGGAGCGATTTCCAGTTGGTACATATAACAAGCTGAAAATGAAGAATATCTGGTCAAGTGGACAAGATGACCTGTTGAAGATTAGTCATGGCTGACAAAGGAGGAGGTTAGCCATCTTGGTTTTCCTCCGCACACCTGAGTCGTGACAGGGTCACTTCTCAAATTACCCTAGGTGTCTGATGCAGGAGCATCCTGTGTGTAAGAACAATCTTGCATCACCCAAAAAAATAAAATTCTATTTTTATATTCAACAAGGGCTATTTTGTGCAGAGCTGCTATTTATGGAAAGTTACTATTTTTGGTAATTTTCGTATGTGCTCAGAATGATCTAATTTCTCTCTTGGAGGTTCCTTTTGGTCATATAAGTCTGCTAGTAAAGTTTCATTGCCAGATCAAGTGTATATTGGAAGATATTGAAGATTTTCTGTATTGGCAACAGGATACAAAAACTTTGAACTCAGTTTTGAAGGCTTTAGAGGCCCCGAATGAGTTTGAAAATTTGGGTGATGGGCGCTTGCATAGATCAAGCCTGTAGAGCGCTTCGTGGCATTTTCAAAATGGGGTTATAATAGCCGATCGGGTCAGCTGGTGATGACTTATGGTCTTCGGAAGTGGGCCACCTGAAATGGCAGAAAATAATTTTCTTCAAAATTTTTGTTTAGGTTTCAAAAGTTATCCTGAGCCGACTATGATGTAATAAAATGTAAAATAAAATAATTCTAAGTTTGGTCATCCTTACTGGCTAAAATTTTGGAACCTTCCTAGGCGGTGGAAAATTGCCTATATAAGGAAGACTGTATTATTATATTAGAGAGTTCAGAATAGTTCTGGGTAGTAGATCTGGGTAATAGTTCGAGGCTTTGTCCTACAGAATATTGTAAGGGAATGCCCATGTGGCTTTGCATATTGTAATTCTTAAAGTTTGTAATTCCACATTTGTGGAGATAATACGAAGCCAATTTTCTATTCTTGCATATTGTTGCTGTTTCTCTATTTCTGTTATGTGTTCGTGGTATTAAGGGGAGCACCTTTCATCAAGTGGTATCAAAGCCGGAGTTCCTTAGTGTGTAAATAGATCACCGACTGTGAGGCAGTTTGCACCAGGACCGTGGTTAGGGTTTCAACGCGCATCGCAAAAATACCTCCACGAAGGGAACGTGGTGGAAGAGATGGTGTTGTAACACCTGAGGTTAGGGCACTGCAAAGACAAGTGCGAGCATTGCAAGAAGAGATTCGTAGAGGAATAAATTTTAATGTCAGAAATGAAAGCGAGGATGAAGCTGAAGAATAATATCAAGAAGGAGAAGTCGAAATTGTGAACCAGGAAGAAGAAAGACTTTTTCGGGCCATTTGTAAGATTGGGAAAAGACCTAAGATTGAGGTTCCTACATTTTTTGGAAATCTTCACCCAAAAGAATTGATCGACTGAATCAATGAATGTGAGGTATATTTTGAGTATAAAGATGTTGAGGATCCTGATAGGGTCAAATTTGTGAAGGCCAGACTGAAAGGTCATGCGAAGATATGGTGGCAAGAGATTAAGTTGGAGCGAAATAGAAAGGGAAAGGAGAAAATCACGAGATGTGATCAGATGGTGGATAAATTGAAGCGACAGTTCATTCCTGTTGATTATGAACTTTACCTACTGAAGAAAATGCAGAGTTTGAAGCAAGCAGGAAGATCTGTTCAGGAGTATACAGAGGAGTTCTATCATCTTCTCATTAGAACAGGCCATGCAGAAGCTGATAAGTAGAAAGTTGCCCGATACCTTAATGGGTTAAGGCCAAGCATTCAAGAGGAGTTGAATCTATTTCAAATGAATAGTATTGAAGAGGCATACCAGTTTACCCTAAAAGTAGAGGAAAAGCTGAACAAGAAGTTTGAGAGCAGACAAAACGGAAGAGGTCGCGGTGGATGATCTAGTGGACGTTCATATGGTGGCCGAAATGAAGATCCGAAAAATAAGGATGAGGCCAGTAGCAGTCAAAATCAGTGAGGAAATAATTCCAATCGCTTCTAAAATCAGAATAATAGATATCAGAGAGGAGGAGGAAGAGGACAAGGATCTGGAAGAGGTGGCTTCTGTGGAACATGTTTTCACTGCGGAGAAGAAGGTCATAGGGCATTTGAATGTCCTCAGTGCCAAGGTAGAATAGACAGGAGAAATGAAGGCCAGGCTAGAGTTGCACATGTAGATGAAGATGTCAGATCATCAAATTTTGAAGATGCTGAAAAAGGAGAAACGTTGATTAACAAAAGAGTCCTGTTGAGTGGTGAGAATGAACTTGAGCAAAGGAGGAGCCTGTTTCACACCAGGTGCAAGTTTGAAGGTAAATGTTGTGATGTAATTATTGATAGTGGAAGCACTGACAATTTGGTGTCAGAAGAGATGGTGACAAAGTTGAAGCTCAAGAGATAAAAACACCCACATCCATATCGGATTGCCTGGGTACAGGATGACCACAAGGTCATGGTCAATGAACAATGCCTGGTGAAATTCAAGATTGGCGGATACCAAGATGAGGTATTGTGTGATATCATATCTATGGATGCATGTAATATGTTGTTGGGTGGACCATGGTAGTTTGACAGATGTGCTATACATGATGGTCGTGGGAATACCTATTCCCTGACAAAGGATGGGCTGCGACATAAGCTAAAACCATTGAAGGAGACTGAAGAAAAGGTATGTGGTAATGCAAGGATAACTTTTGTTGATGGAAGAAATTTTTTAGATGGTATGAGGCATGAGCATGTATGTTTTTCTTTAATTCTAAAAGCTGGTAAAGAGGAAGTAGAAGATGTTCCTGTAGAAGTTGCATATTTGTTGAATGAGTTTCACGATATTGTATCCGATAACGTGCCTGATGGATTACCACCAGTTAGGAAGATCAGTCATCAGATGGACTTGATCCCAAGAGTGAGTTTTTTGAATAAGGCAGCACATAGAATGACACCTGCAGAAAGTAAGGAGTTGAACAGACAAGTACATGAACTATTACATAAAGGATTGATCTGTGAGAGTCTGAGTCTCTGTGCTGTACCAGCGCTATTAGCACCAAAGAAGAATGGAGAATGGAGGATGTGTATAGATTCTAAGGAAATAAACAAGATCACAATCAAGTACAGGTTTCCATTGCCACGAATGGATGATATTATGGACTGTTTGAGTGGAGTTGTGTATTTCTCAAAGATAGATCTGAAGAGTGGATATCATCAGATTCGGATTAGAGAAGGAGATGAATGGAAGACTGCCTTCAAGAAAAAGGAAGGACTATATGAGTGGTTAGTCATGCCTTTTAGGCTAACCAATGCACTGAGCACTTTCATGCGGCTCATGAACGAGGTTCTAAAAGAATTTCTAGTTTCAGGAGAAGGTCTAAAAATGGACCCAGAGAAGGTACAGGCTATCCTTGAATGGCCTATTCCAAGGAGTGCTACTGAGGTAAGATCTTTTCATGGTCTAGCTAGCTTTTACAGAAAGTTTATCAGAAATTTTAGCAGTATTTGTGGACTCTTGACTGAAATAATGAGAGGGGATAGAAAAGAGTTTAAGTAGACTAATGGGGCAGAAGAGAATTTTTAATTGTTGAAACAAAAAGTTATAGAACAACCTATTTTCGCACTTCCAGATTTTAATAAAGTGTTTCAAGTAGATTGTGATTCTAGTGGTACTGCAATAGGAGCTGTTATGAGCCACGAAGGTAAACCTGTTGCTTATTTTAGTGAGAAGTTAAATGATGCCAAGAGGAAATATTCTATTTATGATCAGGAATTTTATGCTATAGTTCAGGCATTAAAGAAGTGGAGGCACTATTTGCTTCCTAACGAGTTTGTTTTGTATAC
Organism: Chamaecyparis obtusa; assembly: GCA_027943335.1. Lineage (NCBI taxonomy): Eukaryota > Viridiplantae > Streptophyta > Pinopsida > Cupressales > Cupressaceae > Chamaecyparis > Chamaecyparis obtusa. The sequence goes on from BSBK01008630.1 coordinate 105,166, forward strand.
TGATCATCAAGCTTTGCAATATTTGAATAGTCAAGGAAAATTGAATCAAAGACATTTGAATTAGGTTGAGTTTTTGCAGAGTTATACATTTGTTTTGAAACACAAGATTGGAAAGTCTAATAGGGTTGTTGATGCTTTTAGCAGAAGGCAACTATTGCTGACAGAAATGTAGATTGAAGTGGTTGGGTTCAAGGAACTCAAGAATTTGTATCCAGAGGATCCTGATTTTGGTGAAGCTTGGAAAGCTTGTACAGAACCTATTACTCTAGGTAGGATGAAATGGCTGGATTTTATCATCCAAGATGATATGCTATTCAGATGGAGTCAGTTGTGCATTCCACGAAGTTCTATGAGGGAGAATCTAATCAAGGAGAAGTATAGTGGAGGATTGGCTGGACATTTTGGTCGTGATAAAACCTTTGCTTTGGTTGGTAAGAATTATTATTGGCCACAGTTGCAGCAAGATGTGAAGAAGTTTGTACAGAGTTGCAGAGTATGTCAAATGGCGAAAGGAGTGAAGCAGAATACATGGTTGTATCAGCCATTACCCGTACCAAAGAAGCCTTGGGAGGATATCAGCATGGACTTTGTTCTTGGTTTACCGAGGACTCAGCGGGGACATGATTCAATTTTTGTGGTAGTTGACAGATTTTCAAAGATGGCACATTTCATTCCATGCAAGAAGACTAATGATGTTGTTCATGTAGCAGAATTGTTTTTTAGAAAAGTAGTGAGACTTCATGGTTTGCCAAAAACTATAGTTTCAGATCGGGACACTAAGTTTGTTTGATATTTTTAGCGTACATTGTGGAAGAAGTTGAAGATAGATTTGAAGTTCAGTTCATCACATCATCCACAGACTGATGGACAGATAGAGGTGGTGAATAGGAGTTTGAGAAATTTGTTGAGATGTTTAGTTGGAGATAAGCCAACAGGATGGGATTTGATTTTACCATAGGTGGAATTTGCATACAATATTTCTGTCAATAGGAGCACTGTTAAATCACCATTCCATATTGTATTTGGAAGTAGTCCAAGAAATGCATCTAAATTGAGAAAGATAGATAAAGGAGAAATAAGTAGTGCTGAAGCTAAGGATTTTGCAAAACACTTGAAGAACATCCATTGGGAGGTGAGGAAGCATATTATCAAGATGAACGCACAGTATAAGGCTAACGCAGATGAGAAAAGGAGGTATAAGAAATTTTAAGTTGGTGATGAAGTCATGGTTCATTTATGGAAGGAGCGGTTTCTAATTGGTACATATAACAAACTAAAAATGAAGAAGTTTGGACCATGTAGGATACTGAAGAAACATGATTCAGGAAATGCATATGAGGTAGAATTGCCTACTGAGCTAAATATTTCACCAGTGTTTAACATTTCAGATCTGACAGAGTATCATGAAGGAGGTGTTGAAGATGAGATCACAGCAGCACAATGGAGTATTCCAACAACTAGTTCAGACACTAAGGAGATCAAATATATACTAGACAGTCGTGTTGGCAGAAGCACAAGGAACAGGACATATGAAGAATATCTCGTCAAGTGGAAAGGATGACCTATTGAAGATTCATCATGGCTGACAAAGGAGGAGGTTAGCCATCTTAGTTTTCCTCTGCAAACCTAAGTCGTGACAAGGTCACTTCTCAAATTACCCTAGGTGTCTGATGCAGGAGCATTCTGGTTGTAAGAACAATCTTGCATCACCCAAAAAAAAATAAAAATTTCTATTTTTATATTCAACAAGGGCTATTTTGTGCAGAGCTGCTATTTATTGAAAGTTACTATTTTTGGTAATTTTCATATTTGCTCAGAATGATCTGATTTCTCTCTTGGAGGTTCATTTTGGTCATATAAGTCTGCTAGTAAAGTTTCATTACCAGATCAAGTGTATATTGGAAGATATTGAAGATTTTCGGTATTGGCAACAGGGTACAGAAACTTTAAACTTAGTTTTGAAGCCTTTAGAGGCCCCGGATGAGGTCAAAAATTTGAGTGACGGGTGTTTGCATACGTCAAGCTTGTAGAGCGCTTCGTGGCATTTTTAAAATGGCATTATAATAGCCGATCGGGTCAACTGGTGATGACTTATGGTCTTCAGAAGTTGGCCCACCTGAAATGGCGAAAAATAATTTTCTTCAAAATTTTGTTCGGGTTTCAAAGGTTATATTGAGCCAACTATGATGTAATAAAATGTAAAATAAAATAATTCTAAGTTTGGTCGGCCTTACTGGCTAAAATTTTGAAACATTCCCAGGTGGTGGCAAATTGCCTATATAAGGAAGGTTGTATTATTATCTTAGGTAGTTCCGAATAGTTCTGGGTAGTAGATCTGGGTAATAGTTCGAGGCTTTGTCCTACAGAATATTGTAAGGGAATGCCCATGTGGCTTTGCATATTGTAATTCTGAAAGTTTGTAATTCCACATTTGTGGAGATAATAAGAAGCCAATTTTCTGTTCTTGCATATTGTTGTTATTTCTCTATTTTTGTTATGTGTTCGTGGTATTAAGGGGAGCACCCTTCATCAAGTGGTATCAGTGCCGGAGTTCCTGAATGTGTAAACAGATCACCGAATGTGAGGCAGTTTGCACCAGGACCATGGTTAGGGTTTCAACGCGCATCCGAAAAATACCTCCACGAAGGGAACGTGGCGGAAGAGCTGGTGTTGTAACACCTGAGGTTAGGGCACTGCAAAGACAAGTGCGAGCATTGTAAGAAGAGATTCGTAGAGGAATGAATCTTAATGTCAGAGATGAAAGCGAGGATCAAGCTGAAGAAGAATATCAAGAAGGAGAAGTCGAAATTGTGAACGAAGAGGAAGAAAGACTTTTTCGGGCCATTTCTAAGATTGGGAAAAGACCTAAGATTGAGGTTCCTACATTTTCTGGAAATCTTAACCCACAAGAATTGATCGACTAGATCAATGAATGTGAGGAATATTTTGAGTATGAAGATGTTGAGGATCCTGATAGGGTCAAATTTGGGAAGGCCAGACTGAAAGGTCATGCGAAGATATGGTGGCAAGAGATTCAGTTGGAGCGAAATAGAAAGGGAAAGGAGAAAATCATGAGATGGGATCGGATGGTGGATAAATTGAAGCGATAGTTCATTCCTATTGATTATGAACTTGACCTACTGAAGAAAATACATAGTTTGAAGCAAGCAGGAAGATCTGTTCAGGAGTATACAGACGAGTTCTATCGACTTCTCATCAGAATAGGCCATGCAAAAGCTGATAAGGAGAAAGTTGCCTGATACCTTAATGGGTTAAGGACAAGCATTCAGGAGGAGTTGAATCTGGTTTGAATGAACAGTATTGAAGAGGCATACCAGTTTGCCCTAAAAGTAGAGGAAAAGTTGAACAAGAAGTTTGAGAGCAGACAAAACAGAAGAGGTCACGGTGGACAATTTGGTGGATGGTCATATGGTGGCCGAAATGAAGATCCAAAAAAGAAGGATGAGGCTAGTAGCAGTCAGAATCAGTGAGGAAATAATTTCAATCACTTCAAAGATCAGAATAATAGAGATCAGAGAGGAAGAGGAAGAGGACAAGGATCTGGAAGAGGTGGCTTCCATGGAATATGTTTTCACTGTGGAGAAGAAGGTCATAGGGCATTTGAATGTCCTCAATGCCAAGGTAGAACAGACAGGAGAAATGAATGCCAGGCCAGAGTTGCACATGTAGATGAAGATGTCAGATCATCAAATTCTGAAGATGCTGAAAGAGGAGAAACGTTGATTAACAGAAGAGTCCTGTTGAGTGGTGAGAATGAACCTGAGCAAAGGAGGAGTCTGTTTCACACCAGGTGCAAGTGTGAAGGTAAATGTTGTGATGTGATTATTGATAGTGGAAGCACTGACAATTTGGTGTCAGAAGAGATGGTGACAAAGTTGAAGTTCAAGAGACAAAAACACCCACATCCATATCGGATTGCTTGGGTACAGGATGACCACAAGGTCATGGTCAATGAACAATGCCTGGTGAAGTTCAAGATTGGCGGATACCAAGATGAGGTATTGTGTGATATCATATCTATGGATGCATGTCATATGTTGTTGGGTAGACCATGGAAGTTTGACAGATGTGTTGAACATGATGGTCATGTGAATACCTATTCCATGACAAAGGATGGGGTGCGACATAAGCTAAAACTATTGAAGGAGACTGAAGAAAAGGTATGTGGTAATGCAAGGATAACTTTTGTTGATGGAAGAAATTTCCTAGATGGTATGAGGCATGAGCATGTATGTTTTGCTTTAATTCCAAAAGCTGGTAAAGATGAAGTAGAAGATGTTCCTATAGAAGTTGCAGATTTGTTGAATGAGTTTCAAGATATTGTATCCGATAACGTGCCTGATGGATTACCACCAGTTAGGAAGATCAGTCATCAGATGGACTTGATCCCAGGAGCGAGTTTGCTGAATAAGGCAGCACACAGAATGACACCTGCAGAAAGTGAGGAGTTGAACAGACAAGTACATGAACTGTTACAAAAAGGATTGATCCATGAGAGTCTGAGTCCCTGTGCTGTACCAGCAGTATTAGCACCAAAGAAGAATGGAGAATGGAGGATGTGTATAGATTCTAGGGCAATAAACAAGATCACAATCAAGTACAGGTTTCCATTGCCACGAATAGATGATATTATAGACTTTTTGAGTGGAGCTGTGTATTTCTCAAAGATAGATCTGAAGAGTGGATATCATCAGATTCGAATCAGAGAAGGGGATGAATGGAAGACTACCTTCAAGACAAAAGAAGGACTATATCAATGGTTAGTCATAACTTTTGGGCTAACCAATGCACCGAGCACTTTCATGCGGCTCATGAATGAGGTTTTGAAAGAATTTCTAGTTTCAGGAGAAGGTCTAAAAATGGACCCAGAGAAGGTACAGGCTATCCTTGAATGGCCTATTCCAAGGAGTGCTACTGAGGTAAGATCTTTTCATGGTCTAGGTAGCTTTTACAGAAAGTTTATTAGAAATTTTAGCAGTATTTGTGGACCCTTGACTGAAACAATGAGAGGGGATAGAAAAGAGTTTAAGTGGACTAATGGGGCAGAAAAGAGTTTTCAATTGTTGAAATAAAAAGTTATAGAACAACTTGTTTTAGCACTTCCAGATTTTAATAAAGTGTTTCAAGTAGATTGTGATGCTAGTGGTACTGCAATAGGAGCTGTTATGAGTCAAGAAGGTAAACATGTTGCTTATTTCAGTGAGAAGTTAAATGATGCCAAGAGGAAATATTCTATTTATGATGAGAAATTTTATGCTATAGTTCAGGCATTAAAGAAGTGGAGGCACTATCTGCTTCCTAAGGAGTTTGTTTTGTATACTGATCATCAAGCTTTGCAATATTTGAATAGTCAAGAAAAATTGAATCAAAGACATTTGAAATGGGTTGAGTTTTTGCAGAGTTATACATTTATTTTGAAACACAAGAGTGGAAAGTCTAATAGGGTTGCAGATGGTCTTAGCAGAAGGCAACTATTGCTGACAGAAATGCAAATTGAAGTGGTTGGGTTCAAGGAACTCAAGAATTTGTATCTAGAGGATCCTGATTTTGGTGAAGCTTGGAAAGCTTGTACAGAACCTCTTACTCTAGATAGGACGAAATGGCTAGATTTTATCATCCAAGATGATATGTTATTCAGAGAGAGTCAGTTGTGCATTCCATGAAGTTCTGTGAGGGAGAATCTCATCAAGGAAAAGCATAGTGGAGGATTGGCTTGACATTTTGGTCGTGATAAAACCTTTGCTTTGGTTGGTGAGAATTATTGTTGGCCACAGTTGCAGCAATATGTGAAAAAATTTGTACAGAGTTGTAGAGTATGTTAGATGGTGAAAGGAGTGAAGCAGAATATAGGGTTGTATCAGCCATTACCCGTACCAAAGAAGCCTTGGGAGGATATCAGCGTGGACTTTATTTTTGGTTTACAGAGGACTCAGCGGGGACATGATTCAATTTTTGTGGTAGTTGACAGATTTTCAAAGATGACACATTTCATTTTCTGCAAGAAGACTAATGATGATGTTCATGTAGCAGAATTATTTTTCAGAGAAGTAGTGAGACTTCATGGTTTGCCAAAGACCATACTTTCAGATCGGGACACTAAGTTTGTTGAATATTTTTGGCGTACATTGTGGAAGAAGTTAAAGATAGATTTGAAGTTCAGTTCATCACATCATCCACAGACTGATGGACAGACAGAGGTGGTGAATAGGAGTTTGAGAAATTTGTTGAGATGTTTAGTTGGAGATAAGCCAACAGGATGGGATTTGATGTTACCATAGGTAGAATTTGCATACAATAATTTTGTCAACAGGAGCATTGGTAAATCACCATTTTAGATTGTATATGGAAGTAGTCCAAGAAATGCATCTGAATTGAGTAAGATAGATAAAGGAGAAATAAGTAGTGCTGAAGCTGAGGATTTTGCAGAACACTTGAAGAACATCCATGGGGAGGTGAGGAAGCATATTACCAAGATGAACGCACAATATAAGGCTAAGGCAGATGAGAAAATGAGGTATAAAGAATTTGAAGTTGGTGATGAAGTCATGGTTCATTTGTGGAAGGAGCGCTTTCCAGTTGGTATATATAACAAGTTGAAAATGAAGAAGTTTGGACCATGTAAAAGACTAAAGAAACATGATTCAGGAAATGCATATGAGGTAGAATTGCCTATTGAGCTAAATATTTCACTAGTGTTTAACATTTCAGATCTGACAGAGTATCATGAAGGAGGTGTTGAAGATGAGATCACAGCAGCACAGTGGAGTATTCCAGCAACTAGTTCAGACACTAAGGAGATCGAAGATATACTGGACAGTCGTGTTGGTAGAAGCACAAGGAATAGGACATATGAAGAATATCTGGTCAAGTGGAAAGGATGACCTATTGAAGATTCATCATGGCTGATAAAGGAGGATGTTAGCCATCTTAGTTTTCCTCTGCACACCTGAGTCGTGACAGGGTCACTTCTCAAATTACCCTGGGTGTCTGATGCAAGAGCATCCTAGGTGTAAGAAAAATCTTGCATCACCAAAAAAAAATAAAAATTTCTATTTTTATATTCAATAAGGGCTATTTTGTGCAGAGCTACTATTTATGAAAAGTTACTATTTTTGGTAATTTTCGTATGTGCTCAGAATGATCTGATTTCTCTCTTGGAGGTTCATTTTGGTCAAATAAGTCTGCCAGTAAAGTTTCATTGCCAGATCAAGTGTATATTGGAAGATATTGAAGATTTTCGATATTGGCAGCAGGGTACAAAAAATTTGAACTCAGTTTTGAAGGCTTTAGAGGCCTCGGATGAGGTCAAAAATTTGAGTGACGGGCGCTTGCGCAAGATAAGTCTGTAGAGCACCTCGTGGCATTTCCGAAATGGGGTTATAATAGCCGATCGGGTCAACTGGTGATGACTTATGGTCTTCAGAAGTTGGGCCACCTGAAATGGCGGAGAATAATTTTCTCCAAAATTTTTGTTCGGGTTTCAAAGGTTATCTTGAGCCGACTATGATGTAATAAAATGTAAAATAAAATAATTCTAAGTTTGGTCAGCCTTACTGGCTAAAATTCTGAAACCTTCCCAGGCGGTGGAAAATTATCTATATAAGGAAGGCTGTATTATTGTCTTAGGTAGTTCAGAATAGTTCTGGGTAGTAGATCTAGGTAATAGTTCGAGGCTTTGTCCTACAAAATATTGTAAGGGAATGCCCATGTGGCTTTGCATATTTTAATTCTGAAAGTTTGTAACTTCACATTTGTGGAGATAATAAGAAGCCAATTTTCTGTTCTTGCATATTGTTGTTGTTTCTCTATTTCTGTTATGTGTTCGTGGTATTAAGGGGAGCACCCTTAATCAAGTGGTATCAGAGCCAGAGTTCCTGAGTGTGTAAATAGATCACCGACTATGAGGCAGTTTGCACCAGGACCGTGGTTAGGGTTTCAGCGTGCATCACAAAAATATCTCCACGAAGGGAACGTGGCGGAAGAGCTGGTGTTGTAACACCTGAGGTTAGGGCACTGCAGAGACCAATGCGAGCATTGCAAGAAGAGATTTGTAGAAAAATGAATCTTAATGTCAGAGATGAAAGCGAGAATGAAGCTTAAGAAGAATATCAAGAAGGAGAAGTCAAAATTATGAACCAGGAGGAAGAAAGACTTTTTCGGGCCATTTCTAAGATTGGGAAAAGACCTAAGATTGAGGTTCCTACATTTTTTAGAAATCTTAACTCAGAAGAATTGATCAACTAGATCAATAAATGTGAGAAATATTTTGAGTATGAAGATGTTGAGGATCCTGATAGGGTCAAATTTGCGAAGGCCAGACTGAAAGGTCATGCGAAGATATGGTGGCAAGAGATTCAGTTGGAGCAAAATAGAAAGGGAAAGGAGAAAATCATGAAATGGGATCGGGTGGTGGATAAATTGAAGCGACAATTCATTCCTATTGATTATGAACTTGACCTACTGAAGAAAATGCAGAGTTTGAAGCAAGCAGGAAGATCTGTTCAGGAGTATACAGACGAGTTCTATCGACTTCTTATCAGAACAGGCCATGCAAAAGCTGATAAGGAGAAAGTTGCCCGATACCTTAATAGGTTAAGGCCAAGCATTCAGGAGGAGTTGAATCTAGTTCGAATGAACAGTATTGAAGAGGCATACCAGTTTGCCCTAAAAGTAGAGGAAAAGCTGAAAAAGAAGTTTGAGACAAGACAAAATGGAAGAGGTCACGGTGGATGATCTGGTGGATGTTCATATGATGGCCAAAATGAAGATTCAAAAAAAAAGGATGAGGCCAGTAGCAGTCAGAATCAGCGAGGAAATAATTCCAATCGCTTCAAGGATCAGAATAATAGAGATCAGAGAAGAAGAGGAAGAGGACAAGGATCTGGAAGAGGTGGCTTCTGTGGAACATGTTTTCACTGTGGAGAAGAAGGTCATAGGGCATTTGAATGTCCTCAATGCCAAGGCAGAACAGACAGGAGAAATGAAGGCCAGGCTAGAGTTGCACATGTAGATGAAGATGCCGGATCATCAAATTCTGAAGATGCTGAAAGAGGAGAAATGTTGATTAACAGAAGAGTCATGTTGAGTGGTGAGAATGAACCTGAGCAAAGGAGGAGCCTGTTTCGCACCAGGTGTAAGTGTGAAGGTAAATGTTGTGATGTGATTATTGATAGTGGAAGCACTAAAAATTTGGCGTCAGAAGAGATGGTGACAAAGTTGAAGTTCAAGAGACAAAAACACCCACATCCATATCGGATTGCCTCGGTACAGGATGACCACAAGGTCATGGTCAATGAAAAATGCATGGTGAAGTTCAAGATTGGTGGATAACAAGATGAGGTATTGTGTGATATCATATCTATGGATGCATGTCATATGTTGTTGGGTAGACCATGACAGTTTAATAGATGTGATGTACATGATGGTTGTGCGAATACCTATTCCCTGACAAAAGATGGGGTGCGACATAAGCTAAAACCATTGAAGGAGATTGAAGAAAAGGTATGTGGTAATGCAAGGATAACTTTTGTTGATGGAAGAAATTTCCTAGATGGTATGAGGCATGAGCATGTATATTTTTCTTTAATTCCAAAAGCTGGTAAAGAGGAAGTAGAAGATGTTCCTGTAGAAGTTGCAAATTTGTTGAATGAGTTTCAAGATATTATATCCGATAACGTGCCTGATGGATTACCACCAGTCAGGAAGATCAGTAATCAGATGGACTTGATCCCAAGAGTGAGTTTGCCGAATAAGACAGCACACAGAATGACACCTGCAGAAAGTGAGGAGTTGAACAGACAAGTACATGAACTATTACAGAAAAGATTGATCCATGAGAGTCTGAGTCCTTGTGCTGTACCAGTGGTATTAGCACCAAAGAAGAATGGAGAATGGAGGATGTGTAAAGATTCTAGGGCAATAAACAAGATCACAATCAAGTACAGGTTTTCATTGCCACGAATGGATGATATTATGGACTGTTTGAGTGGAGCTGTGTATTTCTCAAAGATAGATCTGAAGAGTGGATATCATCAGATTCAGATCAGAGAAGGAGATGAATAGAAGACTACTTTCAAGACAAAGGAAGGACTATATGAGTGGTTAGTCATGCCTTTTGGGCTAACCAATGCACCGAGCACTTTCATGCGGCTCATGAACAAGGTTCTGAAAGAATTTCTAGTTTCAGGAGAAGGTCTAAAAATAGACCCAGAGAAGGTACAGGCTATCCTTGAATGGCCTATTCCAAGGAGTGCTACTGAGGTAAGATCTTTTCATGGTCTAGCTAGCTTTTACAAAAAATTTATCAGAAATTTTAGCAGTATTTGTGAACCCTTGACTGAAACAATGAGAGGGGATAGAAAAGAGTTTAATTGGACTAATGGGGCAGAAAAGAGTTTTCAATTGTTGAAACAAAAAATTACAGAACAACCTGTTTTAGCACTTCCAGATTTTAATAATGTGTTTCAAGTAGATTGTGATGCTAGTGGTACTGCAATAGGAGCTGTTATGAGCCAAGAAGGTAAATCTATTGCTTCTTTCAGTGGGAAGTTAAATGATGCCAAGAGGAAATATTCTGTTTATGATCAGGAATTTTATGCTATAGTTCAGGCATTAAAGAAGTGTAGGCACTATCTGCTTCCTAAGGAGTTTGTTTTGTATACTGATCATCAAGCTTTGCAATATTTGATTAGTCAAGGAAAATTGAATCAAAGACATTTGAAATGGGTTGATTTTTTGCAGAGTTATACATTTGTTTTGAAACACAGGAGTGGAAAGTCTAATAGGGTTGCAGATGCTCTTAGCAGAAGGCAACTATTGCTGACAAAAATGCAAATTGAAGTGGTTGGGTTCAAGGAACTCAAAAATTTGTATCCAGAGGATCCTGATTTTGGGGAAGCTTGGAAAGCTTGTACAGAACCTATTACTCTAGACAGGATGAAATGGTTGGATTTTATCATCCAAGATGATATGCTATTCAGAGGGAGTCAGTTGTACATTCCACGAAGTTCTATGAGGGAGAATCTCATCAAGGAGAAGCATAGTGGAGGATTGGCTGGACATTTTGGTCGTGATAAAACCCTTGCTTTGGTTGGTGAGAATTATTATTGGCCACAGTTGTAGCAAGATGTGAAGAAGTTTGTACAAAGTTGCAGAGTATGTCAGAGGGCGAAAGGAGTGAAGCAGAATACAGGGTTGTATCAGCCATTACCCGTACCAAAGAAGTCTTGGGAGGATATCAGCATGGATTTTGTTCTGGGTTTACCGAGGACTCTGCGGGAACATGATTCAATTTTTGTGGTAGTTGACAGATTTTCAAAGATAGCACATTTCATTCCCTGCAAGAAGACTAATGATGTTGTTCATGTAGCAGAATTATTTTTCAGAGAAGTAGTGAGACTTCATGGTTTGCCAAAGACCATACTTTCAAATCGGGACACTAAGTTTGTTGGATATTTTTGGCGTACATTGTGGAAGAAGTTGAAGATAGATTTGAAGTTCAGTTCATCACATCATCCACAGACTGATGGATAGACAGAGGTGGTGAATAGGAGTTTGAGAAATTTGTTGAGATGTTTGGTTGGGGATAAGCCAACAAGATGGGATTTGATTTTACCACAGGTGGAATTTGAATACAATAATTCTGTCAACAGGAGCACTGGTAAATCACCATTCCAGATTGTATATGGAAGTAGTCCAAGAAATGCATCTGAATTGAGGAAGATAGATAAAGGAGAAATAAGTAGTGCTGAAGCTGAGGATTTTGCAGAACACTTGAAGAACATCGATGGGAAGGTGGGGAAGCATATTACCAAGATAAACGCATAGTATAAGGCTAAGGCAGATGAGAAAAGGAGGTATAAGGAATTTTAGGTTGGTGATGAAGTCATGGTTCATTTGCGGAAGGAGTAGTTTCCAGTTGGTACATATAAAAAGCTAAAAATGAAGAAGTTTGGACCATGTAGGATACTGAAGAAACATGATTCAGGAAACGCATATGAGGTAGAATTGCCTACTGAGCTAAATATTTCACCAGTGTTTAACATTTCAGATCTAACAGAGTATCATGAAGGAGGTGTTGAAGATGAGATCACAGCAGCACAGTGGATTATTCCAGCAACTAGTTCAGACACCAAGAAGATCGAAGATATACTAGACAGTCGTGTTGGTAGAAGCACAAGGAACAGGACATATGAAGAATATCTGGTCAAGTGGAAAGGATGACCTTTTGAAGATTCATCATGGCTGACAAAGGAAGATGTTAGCCATCTTGGTTTTCCTCTGCACACCTGAGTCGTGACAGGGTCACTTCTCAAATTACCCTAGGTGTCTGATGCAGGAGCATCCTGGGTGTAAGAACAATCTTGCATCACCCAAAAAAAAAAAAATATTTTTGTTTTTATATTCAATAAGGGCTATTTTGTGCAGAGCTGCTATTTATAGAAAGTTACTATTTTTGGTAATTTTCGTATGTGCTCAGAATGATCTGATTTCTCTCTTGGAGGTTCATTTTGGTCATATAAGTCTTCTAGTAAAGTTTCATTACCAGATCAAGTGTATATTGGAAGATATTGAAAATTTTTAGTATTGGCAGCAGGGTACAGAAACTTTGAACTCAGTTTTGAAGGCTTTAGAGGCCTCGAATGAGGTCAAAAATTTGGGTGACAGGCGCTTGCGCAGGACAATCCTATAGAGCGCTTCGTGGCATTTCCGAAATGGGGTTATAATAGCCGATCGGGTCAACTGGTGATGACTTATGGTCTTCAGAAGTTGGGCCACCTGAAATTGCGAAAAATAATTTTTTTCAAAAATTTCTGTTCAGGTTTCAAAGGTTATCTTGAGCCGACTATGATGTAATAAAATGTAAAATAAAATAATTCTAAGTTTGGTCGGCCTTACTGGCTAAAATTCTGGAACCTTCCCAGGCGGTGGAAAATTGCCTATATAAGGAAGGCTGTATTATTGTCTTAGGTAGTTCAGAATAGTTCTGGGTAGTAGATCTGGGTAATAGTTTGAGGCTTTGTCCTACAGAATATTGTAAGGGAATGCCAATGTGGCTTTCCATATTGTAATTCTGAAAGTTTGTAATTCCACATTTGTGGAGATAATAAGAAGCCAATTTTTTGTTCTTGCATATTGTTGTTTTTTCTCTATTTCTTTTATGTGTTCATGGTATTAAGGGGAGCACCCTTCATCGTAAATCTGCTCAACTTCTTATGTCTATTTCTTAGGATAATCATTTGGTACTATCATTTCTTCATTCGACTCATGGTACTCATACAAATCAGCAATGTTGTAAATACGTGATATATCCATGTCATCGGGTAACTCGATCTCATAAGTATTTCCACTCTCAAATTTTTTCAAAATCTTACAAGGTCCAAACTTCTTCACTTTCAGCTTCCCATATGTTCCAACAGGAAATCTTCCTTTCTTCAAATGAACCATTACTTCATCACCAACATCAAAAGTCTTATGTCTTCTTGATCTATCATCTCTGTCTTTGCATTTCTACTTACTTTTCTCTAACTTATATTTCACATCTTCATGCAATGTCTTCATGTACTCAATAAACTTTACTCCTTCAAAACTTCTCTTTCTTTCATCAACAATATCCCTCAAATATGATATACCTCTCAGTTGTATGCCATTTACAATCTCAAAAAGTTTTTTTCCAGTACTCCTATTCACTAAATTATTGTATGAAAACTCTGCTTGTGCCAACATAGAATCCCAATTACTTGATGCGTCTCCAACTAAACATCTCAAAAGATTTCCCAAAATTCTATTCACAACTTTTGTTTGTCCATCGGTCTGTGGGTGAAAAGTAGAACTATATTTCAACTCGGTGTCAAACTTTCTCGAAAGGGTCTTCCAAAAGTATCCAAAAAATTTACTGTCTCGGTTAGAGATAATACTCCTCGGTAATCTATGTAATCTGACTATTTTCTTAAAGAAAATATCTGCTATATGTACTGCCATTCTCCATTCTTCTTAGGTGCCAATACAATAGGTACTACACAAGGACTCAAACTTTCTCTAATCAAAACTTTTTGCAACAATTCTTGAATCTGTCAGTTCAATTCCTGATTCTCTGTAGGTGTCAACCGATGTGGTACCTTATTCGGTAAACTAGCTCCAAGGATTAGATCCATGCAATGATAAATGGTTCTCTTTGGTGGCAAACCATCAGTTACATTATCAAAAATCATTTCACTATACTCAGTGAGTAACTTATCAATCTCCTCAGGGACACTATCCTCTATTCTCTTACTCGGTTTGTTAGGAATCACAACAAAACATACATCATTCTTCTTCAAATCCTTTAAAAAAAAATTTCATTCCATCAAGAAAAATTTCACAGATGTGCAAACATTAATAACAGGTTCTTCAATCAAAGGTAAAAATATTTGTGTTCTTCCATCAGCCCAAATAGTATATTAATGCAATCTCCCATCATATATAGCATGTCTATCATATTGCCAAGGTCTACCTGACAAAATATGACAACAATCCATAGGCATGATATCACATTAACACCTTATCATAGTACTTTCCAGTTTTCAAATTCACATAACATTGTTCACTTACCAAGAGTGTATGTGCATCTTTGATCCATGAAATTTGATAGGGCTTCGGATGTTCCAACCTTTTCAACTACAACTTTGTAACAATTTCCTCAGATGCCAAGTTCTCCAAGATACTACTGTTAATGATTACCTTCCAAAATTCATCAAAAACTCTACATCTGGTCTTAAAAAAACTTTTCCTTACCAGATCTTCCTTCTTACTTTCACTCCAAAGTGCTCTCATTACCATCAAGCTATTTTCCTTATCAGGTTCATTTGGTGACTCTTCTAGCACCAAAGCAGTTTTACTGCTACTAACCTTCTTACTTGCATGTGTACACCTCAAATTAGCTATGTCCTTCTTCTCCACAATTGTAACAAGTTCCTCGAAAACTACCTCTATTATAACCACCTCAGTAGTTACTACCTCTTCCTCTAGATGGACTTTCACCTTTCCACTCAGTCTTGCCTTTATCCAAATTTGTCTTTTCAGGTTCAAATCTATCGTTTTCACCATAAGATCTACCTCTTCCTCTACCTCTTCAATGTTCTCCAATATAACCAAACTGATTTCTTCTTGGATAGAAACTCTCAAACCATTCAAGTATCTAGTAATTCTTTCCACATCATCTTCATCATGTCCAGATCTTGTATGTAATCTATAAAATTCCTCAGTATATTCTTTTACCGAGCTATCTTTCTACCTCAAATGTTGCATTCGCCTAACTAGGTTAATCTGATAATCACAAAGTAAGAACTTTCCTTTCAATTTATTCACCATTTTATTCCATACCTTGATTTTGTATTTGCCTTTTCTTTTTCTGTCCAATTGTAGATGGTCCCACCACAAGGATGCATGACTCTTGAACTTTGTGCTTAAAATTTTCACCTTCTTTTCCTCAGGTACATTTTCATATTCAAAGTACTTTTCCATCTCAATGATCCAGTACACCAATTCATCAGAGTCCAATTTTCCACTATACTCAGGAGGATTAAAGTGCGGTGTAGACTTCAAAGTTTTTAAAGCCTTCAAAAATCTTTCCTCACCTTAATCCATCGCCGGTGCAGGTTCTACATCACCTTGTTCTTCCTCAATTTCATCATCACTAACATCTTCAAGATGTCTTCCTTTTCTCTGGGCTATTTCAATAGCTTCTAATCTAGCATCAAGTTGTCTCAACATGTCTATCAATCCTAGATCTGTATCTCGCCTCCCATGAACCATCTTGAAACACTCTACAATTGTAGGTCAGATCACAATCTTCTACCCCACAACAATTCAACTAGGGGTTGACAAGAAGGAACCCTCAAACCTAGATTCGCAAACCTAGATCCAGATCTCACCTTGCTCTGATACCACTTGAGGTAAGGGAGGATAGGGAGAGGGGCCAGAGGCTCACCCTAACTAGGTCCACCTTGCAGAGATCACATGTGGAAGCAACAAAAACACAAGTGGGTGATCCAACAAAGTTGTGTCCCACTTTTAGGGACAAAAAAAATCACGATGCTAGAGAAAAAAAGAAATTGGCAACTTCGTACGAAGTATACACTTCATGCGAAGTGGTGGACCCACTTCGCATGAAGTACCCCAAACAAGGGGCTTCGTGCAAAGACCCCTTTTCACATGAAGACCCCCTCGTAGGGGTCTTCGTGCAAAGAGGGGCTTTGCACAAAGCCCCTTTAGACCGGATTTTTTTATAAATTTCTGGAGTTTTATGTTTTTCAATATCATTTTTACTAACACTATTTGCAGACCCTAGGCCTTGGAGTGAAGTACCTTAGCATGCCAGCACACCAGTGCCTCTCGAGCTTCATCGATGTCTTTAGTTTCCTAGCAGTATCAGGTACACGCATTTTTCTCATTTTTTATTGTAAATGATATGTTTTGTATTTATTTTAGCTAGTTCTTTGTTTAAAATAATTTTTTATTTGTAGAAATGTTAGAAATTTGTAGTTAAATATTATCTAATATGTTAGAAATTAATAGTAGAATGTTAGAAAATCGTAATTAAATATTATAAAATGATAGAAATATTAAAAATTGTAGTATAAATGTTAGAATATGTTAGAATATGTTAGAAAATGTTAGAAAATCGTAGTAGTTTGTTAGCACCTGTTAGAAAATATTTACAAAATATTAGAAACCATAGTAGAAATGTTAGAAAATGTTAGAAAACATTAAGATTAAAGTTATAAAATGTTAAATTTTAAGTTTAAAGTTAGAAATGTTAGAAAATGTTAAATTTTAAATTTAAAGTTGTAAATATTAGGAATCTCTCTCTCTCTCTCTCTCTCACACACACACACACACACATGTACACACATTTTTAGTAAATATTAAAATTAGTTATTTGTTTTAAATAATTTTTAGTTTGTAAAAATCTTAGAATATTGTAGTTAATTTTTTTTAAATGATCTAGTAGTATGTTAGAAAACATTAAAAAATTGCAGTACAATAAGTTTTTAGGACCCTTATTCCTCTCTTACAACATATTAAGACACTTAGGATCCCTTAGGAATCTCAAGATCTTATAATACATATTAGGATTTCCTATGACCCATTGATGTATATGTTAGGTTCTATTAATACATACAAGGACTCATTGTTTCCCTCAAGGCTCCTTAAGACATTCTAGGATGAATTAAAGTAACCTATGATCTCTTAGAACCTATTATGAGGCCTACAACCCCTTAAAACATTTTAGGACCATTGTGTATCACTTATGGCATCTTACTTGACACATAGGACCCCTTAGGACCCATATGACCCATTATTATAAATATCTTAAAATGTCCTAGGACACATTCATCTATCTTAGCTTCTGTTAATACATATGTGAACCCATCGTTGCCAGCAAGAACCCTTAAGACATACTAGTATCAATTAATGTAACCTAAGATCCCTTAGACCACTTATCACATCTATGACCCATTAACATTTTTGGACCATTATACATCCCTTATGAAATCTTAAGACATATACGACCAATTTAGATCATCAAGACCCATTAACATATCTTAGGTTGTCTTAGGACACATTTATGTATCTTAGATTCAATTAATATCATACAAGGATCCACTAATGAAATCTAGGACCCCTTAGGACCTCTTATGTTACCCCCAACCCCTTAAGACACTCTACTTGACCTTTATCCATCCCTTACATTATCTTAAGACACATCTAGGACTCGTTGTTACCCACGACCCCTTAAGACACTCTAGGACCCTTATCTATACATTAGGACCTCTTATGTTACCCACGACCCCTTAAGACACTCTAGGACCACTTATTTCACCTACGACTCATTAACATTCTAGGACTCTTATCTGGATCCCTTATGAGATGTTAAAACAAATATGAAACCTTAGGACCCCCAAGACCCATTAAAGAATCTTAGGATGTCCTAGGACCACTTAGACCACTTATCACATCTATGAACCATTAATATTATTGGACCATTATACATCCCTTACAATATTTTAAGACATATATGACCTATTCGGATCCTGAAGACCCATTAACATATCTTAGGTTGTCCTATGACACATTTATGTATCTTAGATTCAATTAATACATATGAGGATCCACTAATGTAACCTAGAACAATCTAGGATATGTTACCCATGACCCCTTAAGAAACTCTAGGTCATATTAGGTCCTAATAGATCACATTAGGTCATATTAGGAAATAAGGTATGTCTAAGTTGTTTCTCTACTTAAAGACCTAACTAGACCTATTAGGACCAAGTAGACCTAACTAGGACCTAGTAGGACCAATTAGACCTATTAGGTTTTTAACCAGCATGAGTCTGACAAATTAGATGTATTAGGACCCATTAGGTTTAAATAGACCTAACTAAAGCTATCTAGACCTATTATGACCAATTAGATAGGTAACTAGACCAATTAGGACCTATTAGGACCAAAATTTAAGACCTATTAGACTTAACTAGACCTAGTTGTATCAAGACCAATTAGGACCTATTAGGAACAAAATTTAGGACCCAATTATCTACCTAATTAGACCCAATTAGACCTATTAGGACTAATTAGAACCAATTATGACCAATTAGAACTAATTAAGACCTAACTAGACTCAATTAGAACTAATTATGACTCAATTAGAATCAATTAGAACCAATTAAGACCTAATTAGACTCAATTAGAACCAATTATGACTCTAGGACCACTTATGTTACCCACGACCCCTTAAGACAATCTAGGACCACTTATATTACTCACGACCCCTTAAGACACTCTATGACTCTTATTTATATGTTAGGACCTAATTAGACTCAATTAGAACCTAATAAGACCTAATAAGACCTCTTATGTTATCTAAAACCCCTTAAGGCCTAATTAGTACATCTTAGGACCCTTAAGACCTAATAAGACCACTTATGTTACCCACGACTCCTTAAGACACTCTAGGACCACTTATGTTACCCACTCTAGGCCTATTCTCATATTGCTAACACGCATAGGATCCCCATACATTCAGTCAAGGATTTCATTGCACTTACACAGGGTCCTATAGTTCCACTGACACAAGACACACCATCTACTAGTCAGGCACAGCATAGTGCAGAGCATTGTGCACCCACAGATCACTCTACAGCTGTAGAGCCAGGTATACAAATTAGAGATGTACGCATCACCACCGAGGGCCTAGACGCTTTTGATGAGCAGTTGCATGGGTTGGGTCAGGTGGATGTTGGCACTGATGGCATGTCATTTATGGATATGTTATTTCATCCAAATGGTCCAGGTTCTATATCACTCTCCTCCCAGCTAGTGTCACCTCTACACTCCTCATTACTACAAAGGTTTGGGAACTTAGGTGGTGTGGGTGATGTAGTATCAGTTGATGATACGATGGTGTAGTGTACTGATGATCCTCCTGCTCCTGAGACTCATGTACATATAAAATTTTCTTTTCTTTTTTATTAGGAGTTTTAGTGAATAATTAATTGTAGGTCACATGTGTATTGATGTTTGTTCAATGTATAATATTTTGTAGGCACAGTTAGCAGAGCACGTTACCTCTAGTGTGGGCTTAGAGCACCTTCCACATGATGTGACACCTACTAGTGGTTAGGTAAGTTTTAGATATATGTATGTTTAAGCATGCATATGTACACATGTAATTATATATTTGAAGTACTTTACATAATATATCTACAATGCACATATATATAACCAATTATTGTACACTAAATTTGCAAGGGTCAGTCGTTGCTTTACAACCAGATGATGCTTTTCATAGGAGCGATTCAGTAGATGTGACACCTAGTAGTGGTTAGGTAAGTTTTTAAAATATGTAAGTTTAAACATGCATTTATAATATTTTAATTATTTTAGATTATTATCATATATATATGCATTTATATTCGTAGGGATCAGTTGTTGTCTCACAGCTAGAGGATGCTCGTGGCAGCCACTTAGAGGGTCGCTTTGTTCGCATGTGCCTAGATGACTCCCTAGTTTAGGATATGTTGAACATATATTTTATTTGAGACTCAGTTTATGATTCGAGACATATATTTGATTAGAAACATATATATTTGATTAGATGTACTTATATTTGATTCGAGACATATATTTTATTAGAGACATGTGATTGGAGACATATATTTGATTAGAGACATATGTATTTGATTAGAGACGTATATTTGATTAGATGATATGATTAGATAATATGATTTGATTTGATTTGATTTGATGATTTTATTTGATGATATATGATTTGATTAGAGAATTTTATTTGATGATATATATGATTTGATTAGATGGTTTTATTCGATTAGATGATATGATTTTATTTGATTTGAATAGATGATTTTATTTGATGATATATGATTTGATTACATGGTTTTATTTGATTAGATGATATGATTTGTTTAGATATGATAAGTAATATAACTAATTTCATCATTCTTTAGTGTCTTAAGGGGATCTAGAATTAATATCATAAAAGAAAACTAGTTAATAAATGTAACTAATGAATAATAACTATTCTAACTAATTCTAGAAATAACACATGTCATAAGTAATATAACTAATTTCATCATTTTTTAGTGTCTTGAGGGGAGTTCTTAAGGGGATCTAGAATTAATATCATAAAAGAAAACTAGTTAATACATGTAACTAGTGAATAATAACTATTCTAACTAATTTTAGAACTAACACATGTCATAAGTAATATAACTAATTTCATCATTTTTTAGTGTCTTAAGGGGAGGTCTTGAGGGGATCTAGAATTAATATCATAAAAGAAAACTAGTTAATACATGTAACTAGTGAATAATAACTATTCTAACTAATTCTAGAACTAACACATGTCATAAGTAATATAACTAATTTCATCATTTTTTAGTGTCTTAAGGGGAGGTCTTAAGGGGATCTAGAATTAATATTATAAAAGATAACTAGTTAATACATGTAACTAATGGATAATAACTATTCTAACTAATTCTAGAACTAACACATGTCATAAGTAATATAACTAATTTCATCAAAGCATAAATAAAATCTTTAACTAATATGAAATCTATAAAAATCATTGAATAATCAAAGTATACATATAAAATTCTATATATTAAAACCATTGAACCATCAAATAGGTTCATCATATATCAACAAATTATAGTCCATCATATGTTTAAATATATAAACAAAGTATAATGAAATTTAATCCAGAGATATCAAATAGGTCCTAACACAAGAAATAAGTATACATATTATACTTTTTAGACCAACTCAAGTGGTTTAGACCTTTCATGGAGAACATGTAATATTCTCTCATGATCCTCACTATCTAGTCTCCACTGACGATGTCCATGTTGAGATTTAACTGTATGAAGACAAATGGATGTGACAACTACTAGGTGACTATATTGAAACACCTTTTTGTCTGGTTTGTAATCAACAAAGTGAATACCATGTTGAATTACTTTGATTTTCTTGAAATATGTTCCATCTAAAACAACTGAACCCACTGGTCACAAATTTTAACAATATATAAATTTAAAAAAACTCAATTTGAAATTTGTTAAAAGGTTGAAATTTAAAATTTACAAATTGAGTTCAATATATTGATGTAAACCATATACAAACTTATGGGGAACAACATTCCATTGCTTTCTTCATGTTCAAGTAACTTCATCCTCTCTACAGTACAACACAGTAAATAATAACCAACTCCTTCTACATTTCCACGCTCAACAATCACTGCAAAGACATCTCCTGTACAGTAAATTTATATATACATGTGTGAGATCTTAAAATAAATACTTAGTTCAATCTATAGATCTATATATATCTATCTATACATGCAACTCAATGTACCATATAATGTGAAATATATATACTTACCAATTTTGACCAATCCTGAGATATGATAGTAATTAGTAATCAAAGGAACATCATTGAAGTTTTTATCTTCATCTCTATCAAATGTATCAATAACAACTAGTGGCACTAGATTCCATGCACCTACATATCCATGATCTTGATTGATACATTCCTCATAATTGTCAGCAATGCAGTGACAACAAAAGCATGAGTAGTCCCTAGTGTTCAACATCCAATTGCGACAATTCGTACTCATAATTGAATGCAAAGATCATGTCTTTTCTATCCTATTGCAACCATGCATAATTTTTCTATCCACACCTGAACAAATGCATATATAATATACATTCTATATAAATATAATCTAAATAAAAAATATCATAACAATTTTAAACACTTTCAAATAATTTAAAAATGTGTGCATACCTTTTATCTCCCAAAATTTTTTATATGGCACCGCTTGAGTCAATCCTGATGATGTGCCATTCTCAGTTGGTACAAAATGTGTCTTGCACCATTCAACCACATCATGTGCATTTTTTATATGCACTCCCTTATAATTCATTTGATACTTTCATATAGCACATTTGATGCAAGCTCCGACACCATCATGTTCACCTTTTCCATTTCCACTCTCAAAGAAACTCTAGACATGTGGTATGTTTTCATTATGATGATATCTACATAGTGCATAAAATGGTCTCGATGATTTGAATTGTGCTGTACATCCATCTGACCAAACATAATGTTTATCAATTTTTATACCTCTTTCTTTCAAATTTGCAAAAAATATTTTGAAGCAGTGTTCCACATAATGAATGTCATGCTCTCTATCATCACTTATATAAAAATGATATTCCTTCTTGATGACTCATGCTTCAAATGTGCTCTGAATACCATCCAAATCTAATTGTGTGTGTCGATAACACACATGTACCATAATAGTAATTTTCTCTGAAAAATAGTATTCTAACTGAATTTCCTTTTGATGAAAAAAAGAATAATTTTCTGCAAAATCAACAACTGATACAATAGTTCCAAGTGGGAAATTGTCTCTCAGTGTTTGAAATTGTTGTGCTTGCCACTTTGCAAAAAAAGCATGATGAATGTAGGGTTGAATCAATTTTTTAAAATTTTCCATAAATACTCCAACATTTATCTCCTCTTCAACATATTCTAACCTTTTGGATTCTTTCCCAAATTTTGTTTCATTCTTTACATATTTGTAACTCTTGCAATTTACCATCTTTGTTACACCAATATTTTCATTTTTGAAGAAAAAAAGACAAATCGGCACATGTTTGGCATATTTCTTTTATGCAATTTATTTGTCCAACTATATCATCTCTTTTGTCACATAAAATGGATGAGATGAACTCACTTTGTCTAGTAGGAGGAGACTTTTCAAAACCATAAGTGTCTTCTACAAACTTTCGAAAAACCTGATAGTGGAGATTAAATTCAATATGATAATGACAACAACAAGTTTCAAAGACTTTATTTGTCCTGATATAATATGGCTTCAATCTTTCAAAAAATGTTTTCCCAATCTTTATATTAGGATTTGAACTAAAAAATGACACATACATTTCATGTTGTGTTGTGTCCAACCAATGTTTCGTATGATATTCATATTGATTAGCTAAAATTCTATGTCTGATAACATCTCTAGTGTTTGATGAAGGATGTGTATTATCATTCCAAAATGATGTGACCAATTTTTTTTTTTCCTTCATCAATCCTATCAGAACGAGGAGCTCTACACATGATTGCCCAATTGCCTTCTAAGGTGCTATCATCCAAAATTATTCTCCTATTAACATATCATGATATTAATTTCCTATTAAAACCAAAGTGAGATGAAACTGAAGATATCTATATCTTTTTCGTCCCATAGTGTTACCTACAATGGATGTCAACATAAATTTTCTTGTAATGGACTTATCTATAGTTCGAGATCACTTCCCTAGTTCAATGTGCAATTCTTTGACTTGACTTGACCCTCCTACTTCAGCTTGTCTTTCAGCTTCTTTAGTTTTACGATAATATGTCAATGCAGCTTCATGATTTCTTTGTTCAGTATCGGGTGACCTTTTTTTAGAAGATTTACTTTGTCTTCGCTTCTTGTTCCCCATTTCTTTAAACTCAAAAAAATGTCTTCCACAAGATCGTCAACAAAAAATTTCTTCTTCAAAAAATACTTTAATTTAATATTTTTCCTCTCCAAAATTATGGCTTTGAAAAAATAGAAATATCAATCCTCCTTCAAAAAATGCCTTCAATAATAGAAAATGCAAATTTATTAATTGCAATTCAATGTAAAATAGAAATAAAATATTTTACTTTTATACCATTTAAAAAAAAAATTACAAAATAATTTTACTAGTCGACTTCGCGTGAAGCACCTACTTTGTGCAAAGTACCCAAGGCAAAATTTTGGCGGGTGTCTTTTCTACCAAGATTTTCACTTGAGAGGCTTCATGAGAAGGGTCTTCACATGAAGCCCCTCAAGTGTCTTCGTGTGAAGGGTGTCTTTGCACGAAGACCCCAAAACTTAAATTTTGCTCTTAGAAAACAACTAAACTGCAGAAAAATGGTCTTCTGGGGCCTAAAACAAGGACTAGAAAAGATGAATTTTTCAAACAGATGATGTCAAATGATGCTATTTTGAACAAGCTTTCTAATGAATATAATTTTAATACATATTGAGCTCATTATCACTTTTAAATTTTACTTCAACTAAACATAGGTTGTTTGGTCATTCAACAACCTGTCTCTTCAAGACTTTGGGAAAAATAGTAAATGATAAAAAAAAATTATAAAAAATATGTAGGAAAAGTGTATTTGTGTTACCTTTCTATGAAAAGAATAAAAAATAAATTTTGATATACACAAATCAAGTTAGAGCGATCCAAGTGACCTTATGTCTAAATTACAGTTACTGTCACTTTAAAACTTAATAAACTATGAAATATTGATCCAAAATGAATAAAACCAATTGCATCCTTTAGATATTGAAGTTAAAAATATAATCTCAAAATAATTACATCATTATCATATTTAAAAAAAAAGTTATGCTGATCCAAGTGATAGTAACTTCTTTAAAACATAGTTTTTTCACGCAAACCACTTTTAGAAGGAGAAGGAAAAATGAATTTAAATGATTTTTAAATATATATATATATATATATAGAAACTAGAAAGAAAATTCTAAAAGACTCTAGTTTACATCATCTTAAAATTCCTAATAGTTTTGCGGCAACAGATGTTCGAAAGTGAAGTTTTTTCTCAGAATGTTAAACTCTGTGTCAAAGTTTGCCAAAAAGTGGGACTCACTATTGTGGGACCACCCAAGTGAGAAAAAGAATGCAGATATCTTTCATATATTTACTTCAATTTGATTCATACATGTTGGGATGTAAGGCCTTCCCAGTTTAGGCCAGATATTACAATCAAGTACAAAAGTCCTCCAACATGCAAGGATTTGTCAATAATCTCTAATCTTCTAGCTTCTATTTCTTATCCCCAAAAACTCCCTAAACTCTAACCAAACAACTACATTTATACAAGAGGCTACCAAACAAGTCAGCCTCCAGATCCACCATCAACGAAAGGCATGACCAAATCTAGGTCCACATGCTTCCCAATTATAGATACCATCATTAAATCTATGACCATAATTAATTGCAAGAATCGGCCTCAACAGGAATCCAAAATAAACAACTCAGTAAGAAAGGATAACTAAGCACTAGAAAAGAATCACCGAGGACCAAGGAAATTCACCGAGTGCCAGAGAGATAATTGACCAACACCGATGAACAAAGGTAACTAAGCAACACCAAACCAACTCGGTCAAAGAGGGAATCAAGCAACACAGAGAAAACACTAACATATTTTTGGTGACACAAGATTGCCAAGGACCCGAGATGCTCCTGCATCAAAGTATAAGACCCAGACCTAAATATGATACTTAAACATTCAATAAATATAACACCCAAACCTAAATTTGAAAGCATGATCCATCCTCAGAGAAAGACACACCAAGAACATGCTATACATATTCCAATGCCGGATCTTCAATATGAAAAACAACTACCAAAGATAATTCAAACATGTAGAACCAAACTTGAAACTTTCCATCTTTAAGAAGACCTCCATGCATTAAGGAGAGATCAATATGCCCCATTGGAAGCCATGTCAATGAGCCACATCAGAATCTATGTCAACATGCCACATCTAGACTTACCACAACATATTTTTGGATCAGAATAATAATTGAAAGAACTACAACACTGGATGACAAAGACTCGTGAACACAAAGAATGCATTCCTAAGAATGCCACAACTGAAACCAAAACTTAAACCCAAATGTATGAGTAGAAGCACATCTTCACTCCCAATTTCCAAAAAAAAAACACTTTGGAACGTATAAATAACTGCAAATAAAAAATTGCTAAATGCTCTGCAATACAATACCACGGAAACATAACAATAGATATCCAGACCATACAAACTTCTAGATATAAAAGTGTAAAACAAAAATAATGTATAATATTATCTTCACAAGATCATACGATACATACTTATCTTTCACTATTCTGAAACCATACATGACACATACATATCTTCCATTGCATTGTAGGTCAATAGAAAAACCCACATCTCTAAAAATAGAAAACATTTAGACTACAAATCTTGAGTGAACACAAACTCAAAGTCCTCTAAAATACTAAGTCCCAATAAATTTTGCTCCATACCCTCTAAATTAAATTTTTGTACAAGTTCGAAGACTTATCTATATAAATATATTGTACAAAATTAAGGCTTGGGTATTTTTTATTAGGTAAGTGGGAATGTTGAAAGGACTCTGATCCTGGTAAAAAAATGATATTGTAAGTGTTGAAAAGAACATATTTGGTTTCAGTAAAGATGAGGTAAAATTATCTCAGCTTATGCTAAGGCATTTGAAAAACTAGAGAAAACCAACAGCTCTTCATCTCCACTAAAGGAGCTGAACCAATAGGTTATGATCTTATTCAACTGGCACAAGATTCAGCAAGGGTGGAATTCCGAGACTTGAAGGTAAGTTAGTAATTTATATAATTAATGATATTAAATATTTACAATTCATAATTTGGTATTACATTATGAGAGTTTTTAAATGAATATTTTTTACTACAATCCGTTATTAGTCAAAATAATAGAAAATTTAGAAATGTAATCACTGTAGTTTTTATAGTTTTTAGATTAGATAGTATAAGAATTTTTTATATCAGATTGTGTAAGAATTTTTTAATCATTATTATCACAGACAGTTCCTCATTCAGAAAAGTAAAGGATAAACCTGGAATTAAGACTTACATTAATATAATTTTTCCATTGTCATGTTCTGTATTTAGTGTGAGGATTTATATTCAGGAATACTGATCTACCATTGTAACTTTATAGTTTTGAAGTATTTTATGATTCTTGTGGAGTAGACTGGAGAAGTCTATTATGTGAGTTCAGTAGAAGCAACTGAAGCAAGCTCTTAGGTTTTGTCAGTTCAGGAGAGTTCAAAATTCATTTCTATTGAAGAAGATAATGAAGAAGAAGGTAGACTAGATCTTACGATGAATTTATCTACCTGTAAAACTGTTGAATCTGGAATCAAAATTAAAGATGATATTGGTATAAAAGAAGCTGAGTCTGCCATGAAGTGTGTTGGGCGTCACACATGTTTAATGTGTTTCATGGTGTCTGGTCAAGATCTCAAGTGTCCAAAGTGCAAAGCTTCTTCACTGTTAGATTTTCTTGATAGAGATCAATCTCATTTTATAGTATTTATTTAGATTTTGTTTTTGCTTTTTCTTTATTGTCTGGGGGACTTGTTAGGCCGAGATGGTCAAACATTACAACATTTTATCATTTAATTTGATCTCATTTATGTATTCAGATGACTTTAAGCTTTGGATTGAATAATATGTGGGTTTGATTTTTTGAATGGGATAAATTCAATAAAGGAACTCATTAACATAATGGCAGCTGGTAGGTGGGTGATCTAGAAGGTGGCCATTTCTTGTCCCTTTCTATTATTAAATGATCCTGAATAGGTCATCCGAAAATTGTTTTCCTTCTCTATGAGAGATAACACTATTTATTACTATGGAATAATTGACTAGCATTGCAATTTTACTGTGATGCATCAATCCTTCACCCTGATGTGAATGGTAAGCGATAAATCAGAGAGTTAGAATAGCCAATGGATGCACACGATTAATAATTATTGTCGACGTTGTTACGTAGGCATTCATAGGTTATTGAAAGAAAAACTCCTTAATTACAGAATGTTTAGTTTGAATATGAGTTTTAAATATAAGATTAAAATAGGTGAAATTATCAGTATGCTCTTTGAAGAAATTAAGTAAATATGTTTCAGTCCCTTTTTTTATTTAGTTAGATTAATTGTACAGTGCAGTAGATTTATTGAAGATTTAAATGAAAAAAATTGATATTATGAGGAGTTAGTTTAATTATTATAAGTGTATAGACATTTCCAATAATGTACTTAAATTTGTTCAATTGAAATGATTCTAGTTCAATAGGTGAAGATGATCATGTGTCATAACATTGATCAAGATATAAATTCTATTAGACATGTAGTATATGTTTGACAAATCTATTTAGTTGTGGTTGTCTAGATTAAAGAAACAAAGAAACATAGATGATGATATCTATGTAACTTAGTTGTAACCATTTAAAAAATAAATAAATAAATTTAAAAAAATCCTTAACTACCAAATTATGATTCTTGTAGATCTAAGAAAATTGACTAAATTACCATTTAAAAAATAAATAAATAAATTTAAAAAATCCCTTAACTACCAAATTATGATTTTTGTAGAACTAAGAAAATTGTAGAGGGGGATCTCTCCACGTACATTCTTACAATAGTTCTTACAAGAGGAAAATGCATACCCTATTCTTTCTTTATTTTAAATAGGGTATTCCTTGTTATCAAAACATTATCACCATTAATGGAACTTATTACAAATAATTATATAGCTCTCTTTTCAAGCTATTTCCAATAATTATTTGTTAGGTTTGATTATTTATTGATTATTTTATCATTTAGTTAGACACTAACTAATCAAAATTTTAATTTATTTTGCTATAAATTAATGAACAAGAGTTGTTTTGAGACTACCTAATATTTTTTTCTACATATCTATCTATTTTCCATATTACATTATATAATAGTATTTAAATAATTTTATTAAATAAAAGACCTGTGAACATAATGATAATTATAGGTAGTGGATTTAAACAAGGATATTTTTTTTCTCTTTGATAGATAGTGAATTTTGAAAGATGGTTATATATTTTTCTTGTTATTAATTAAGATTATTTGATGTAAAAAAATGTCCTATAAATTTAGATACATCATTGGTTTTCTTTTTTCTATAAGGAGATATCTCTCTCTCTCTCTCTCTAGTTGTAGCGAGGGTGGGGTATGTAAAGAGACGTTTATTATCCCATTAGTCTATTTAGAATATATTAAGGGTAATTATAAATTATTTTATTTTATGATTTATTTAATTTTATAAACATTGTTGTATGTCAAGATTTATTTCAACTCCCTCTTTCCACCTCTACTTCTACCCCCTCACTCCCCCAAGGTCTTTCATGACTTTATGCATTTACCTCAAAAATTATCTATTTATGCTCCCACTTCTCTCTTCCTATTTTCTCTGTCACCAATCTTTCTTTAGATATATTTATGTGTCCCTTCTCTCTACTTATCTCTATATACCTACTTATCCCTCACTGTATTGTCTTATAGATTCGGGAGCAATCCCATTACACTGAGAGACAATTGTGTGTCTCACTAGAGACAAATATTTATTCATCCCTAATATCAATGGTTATATTTATGTTATATTAATCGATACAAATAGATTAATATATAAGGTCTAAACTGAAATAATGGATATAAATAGATGAGTTATGAATTTGAATAATTCATGTTGAGGCATTAACCAACAACCATGGTTTGACAAGACACGTCCATTCGATCTCAATGGAGAGATTCATATATGGGAAGCAGTTTGTTGTTGACATATTCAATTTTATAAGAAAATAAGATATACTACTCTCATCAATTATTACACCTGCATTACTCAATGATTATCATATCCACTATACTCAACGATACTGAAAATTCCTCTTGTAGTCAGTGATTATTAATCTCCTATCTAATAAAGATTATTTAACTGTCGAAAATTAATTCATAGCTAATATTTAAAAATAACACAATTGCAACTTCACCAATAAAAATACGGAAAGAAATATGCAGTTCACAATGACACGATATTTTTAAACAATTGTCCCAGGAAAAACCCCGAGGGGAAAACCAGTACTACAGATGATAAATATATTAAACTTTAGCAAATTAAGAGATACAAAATTACTTGCCTCTCATTGGCAGAACTCTAATAATCTCCCAATTCCTCATGGTGATAATCCTCCACTACTATCCCCAATGCTATCACTGCACCATTTCTAACACTGCAAGACTATTTTCTATCACTACAAACTCATTTGCTAATACTGTAAATGCTCTCCAACTTATGTTGGTGTGTTCTCCAACTTCTTGGTGTGTTCTCCAAACACCGCTAGACCCCCTTTTATACTACCCTCATTGGTAAACCAATGACCGAGATCAATTCTCAATCAACATATGAGATTAAAAATGACCCAACAACCAATAAAAAAATTGGTTTCTAGTTTCTTCCAAAAGTGGTCAATTAATTAACAATATTGTTTTGGTTCTAACCAAAGAAAAAATATTTGCTAATTATTACAAATGGATAAACAACTTCCTAGCTACCTAACTAACACTCCCTCTTAGCAAGGAAGATGTTTTGCATGACACCCAACTTATCTCTGAAGAAGATGAATTTCCCCTTCCCTAATGCCTTTGTTAGAATGTCTTCCACCTACTCCTCTATAGGTATGTCCCATAGATAAATAATCTCCTACTATAGACAATCTTTGATGAAGTGATACCTAATGTCTATATGTTTAGACCTGTTGGAAACTGCAATTGAAGTAATTGTTGTATTGTAATTGATGTCAAACCTTAACTAGTAAGACTATTACTATCTAAGAAAGTACTATATCTATTTTATTATTGTGAAGGGGATAGGCAAGGTTGGTAACAATAGCACCTAAGGAAAGGTTGAGTTATCTTGATACTTCAATGTGTACTTGATTATGTGGCACAATGATAAGATAATGTAATGTTTATCTAAGTAAGAATGAAGACTAAAATGGTAGGCATAACCGAGCAAAAGTGAAGAAATCTAGTTTATGTCGAGTAAATTCAGTGTTGACCAAAAATTAGTTAATTGCCGAGGAAGACAGTATTAGCTGAGGAAACAGTTTTTGAGGTGACTGAGCTTTCTAATGAAGATCGAGGAGTTGAACACTATATTGATCGAGCGTTAGTATTTTACATTTGAGGAAGAATTTAAATTTTCAGCCGACATAGTTGAATTCTTGGATTATGTAAAACGTGTTGACTTTATTTATTGATTGTATGGAAGCATTTAATGCATTGTAAAACATTTTATTGTAAATCTATTAAGAGATTTGAGATATTTCTAGAAGGACAGATGAAGAACATAAAGTTGGAAGGATTTGATGAATCTGACCTAACCCTAAGATCTATGAAGGATATTAAGTGGCAAAAGATGTATTGACCTAATTAAGGAAGTATTAAGGAAACCTAAGCATGAGGTTGAAAGAGGGAGGATGCTGGAAGTATTGTTGATGTTATTGACTGTCTAAGAAGAAAAGGCTGAAGGAGAAGTGTTGTGATTGCTTGAAGAGATTTCTGAGCAGATCAATGATGGAGATAGAAAAGGTTCACAGTCAATAAGCCAGCATATGTGTATGGAATTGGATCTAATATTTGCACAGTGAGTTGTATGTTTTTTAGATCAATACTGCTGTTACTTTCTAACCATTGTATCAGTTAAAATCCTTTTAACAGAGGTTGACCTAACAGTCATTTATATAAATCCTTTGAACAAGGTTGCATTCTAATGGGATGTATGTAATTCCTATAACAAGGTGCACTTTTAACATAGTGGTTTAAATCCTTTAACTGGGTCACACCTGACAGTGTGTTTGTAGCCTTTGACAGGGTTGGCTTTTCACAAAGCTCACTTCAGAAGAGTGAAAATAATAGTAACTTGTTACAAAGTGGTTTTTCCCAAATTAGGTTTCCACTATAAATCCTGGTGTTAATACTTGTGTGAATGTTTTGGTTTGAACATTTATGTGTTTTACAAGTTAGATACTATTGGATAATGGACTGCACTATTATATGTTTCTGTTATGCAATCAGTAATGATCGAGTAACTATTGGTTGTTGGATCTGATTTGTAGAAGAGTTTTAAAGTTTGTTTTTATACATCTAGACTTGAGAAAAACTGATTCACCCCCCCTCTCTGTTGTTCTAAATCATATTAAAAATTGGTATCAGAGTTGTTGGTGCTTATAGAGAACAAGTTTAAAGGTACTTGAAGAAAATGATTAGGATGTATAAGAAGGAGGTACCGAAGCTAAATAAGGAGAACTTCCCTACATGGCAAAGTTTGATGAAGCTGCATTTGGCTAGTATTGGTGATTCTGCAAAGTATTATGTTGAGCATGATTATGTCACACCTGTTGCACCTCTGACTATTGAGCAGATGAGAGCTAAACAAGAGCACAACCAAGCAATGTTGGAGATTGCATCTACCCTAAGTTATCCAGAATTTCAAGACATCAAAGACTGCACTAATGCAAAGAAAATGTGGGACACTCTTGCAAACATATATGGTAGTGACATAAATGTACTTAGAGAAAAAGCTAAGATCCTAAGAGGTAAATTTGATGAAATGAGAATGCAAGAAGGTGATAATATTGCATAATATTGTGGTAGAATAAAAGAAGTTGTAAATGCTATTAGAGGAGAAAATGGAACTATTGATGATGAGATTATAATCGGAAAAGTATTAAGAACTCTACATCCTATTTATGCCATCAAAATTTTAGCAATTCAGAAATCTAGATGTAACCCTAACAATGCTCTTACTTTGGAAAGTTTGGTTGGTAAGCTTACTACTTTTGAACTTTCTAACTATGATAACTTCACTGTTGCTAATGTTGACTCTTCTTTTAAGTCACAAATGGTTTTGAGTAAGTCAAAGAAGGAAAAAGAAAGATGCACCAGTGAGAGTGAAAGTAAAAGTGACACATCTGATGAAGAACTTGAGGATCTAGAAGCTCTTATGGCTAGAAAATTGAAAAGGGGAAAAGGAAAGTATAAAGGAAAACTCCCCATTATATGTTTTTCATGTAATAAAGTTGGTCATATAGCTGCTAGATGTCCTGACAGGGATGATAAGGATGAAGAAAGAAACAGGAAGCATAAAGACAAAAGAGAAGATAGAGGTTACCGAAGGTACAAGGACTACAAATGAAAAGGTAAGAAATCCTGCTATATTGCCGAAGAAGAGACTGACACTAAGAAGGATGATTTTTAAATTGAAGTTGTCTATGTTGCAATGAAAGATGAGTCTGATGAGGATGAGAAAACTGCATTGATATCTTGTGTGAAAAAAAATGATAAATGGATCATTGACAGTGGCTGTTCACATCACATGACTAGTGACAAGAGTAAGTTTGATACCTTAGATCATTATAAAGGTAGAAGTGTGAAATTTGGTAATGATTCACCATGTTCTATTAGAGGAAAAGGATTGATTAAGCTGGCTGATAAGATCACTTGTGAGAATTCTTATTGGGTTGAGGGTCTTAACTATAATCTATTGAGTGTTGCACAACTTAATAGCACTGGCTACCAAGTGGAATTTCATCACAGGAAGGCCAAAATACTTGATGCCACTAGTGAACTAATTGGAAGTGGAGAACATACAAGAGATAATTTGTTCTATCTATACCTATCTGAAGAAACATGTATGATTGCACAACTTGATGATATTTGGTTATGGAATAAGTGGCTATGTCATGTTAACTTTGATAATCTGGTAGAAATTAGTAAGAAGAAGAAAGTGAGAGGTTTGCCTAGATTGAAGAAACCTAAGAATGTAATGTGCAAAGAATGTCAATTGGGTAAGATGACAAAGTCTAGTTTTAAGAGCAAGACTTTTACTTCTAAGAATGCTTTAGATTTGGTTCATACTAACCTTTATGGACCTATGGGTGTAAAAAGCTATTGTGGTGCTAGATATTTTATCCTTTTTATCAGTGACTATACCAAAATGATGACTATAATGTTTTTAACAGAAAAATATGATGCTTTTCAATTTTTTTAGTGGTATTTGGCTAAGGTTGAAAAGGAGACAAGTAGGAACCTGAAGTGTCTAAAATCTGACTGAGGTGGAGAATTTATATCCAATGAATTCAATCTATTTTGCAATGATAGAGGGATCAAAAGATAGATGTCTGCACCAAGAACTCCTCCACAGAATGATATAGCAGAGAGAAGGAACAAATATATCATGGATTGTGCAAGGACATTAATGATTGAAAGGAATGTTGCACAAAAGTACAGGAGAGAAGCTATAAGTACAGCTATTTATACTCTTAACTGAGTACAAATAAAAAAAGGTCCAAGTCTGACACCTTATGAGCTATGGCATGGGTATGCACCTAATGTAAAGTACTTTAGAATTTTTGGAAGTAAATGCTACATACTAAAGGACAATAGGAATAGAAAATTTGATGCTAAAAGTGATGAGGGTATATTCCTAGGCTATTCCACAAAAAGTAAAGCTTATAAGTGTTTGAACTCTAACACTAACAAAATTGTGGAGAGTATAAATGTCAAAGTTGATGAGTATGCAGAGAAAAATGAAGCTGATAGCAAAAGAGAACCAAAAGATTATAGATCTTTTGTGTATATAGAGGAAGGAGAGGCAAGTGACAAACTTGCACCTGATGTAGAGTCTCAAGTAAGCAATGCCAAGAATCAGGAAAACAATGCTGAGAGAGAAGAAGAATGTGCCGAGTGACAGGAGGAAGCTGTCGAGTATCAGGAAGAGGTTGTCGAGCATTCACAAGTTGAATCTGACAATCTAGTTGTTGAACCTGAAGGGAAAGATGAAAGGAGAGAAGAACCTATTTTGGCATAGTATGTAAGGAGACATCACAAGCCTAAACAAATAATTGGAGACAAAGATACTGGAATTCTGACCAGAAGCAAGACAAGATATCTGACATGTTTACTATGTGAATTCAAGCCTAAGACAACAAGGGAGGCATTAGAAAATGAACACTGGATACAAGCAATGAATGAGGGGATAGACCAGATAGAGAAGAATGATACCTGGACTTTGGTGCCGAGACTAGAAAATAAAAATGTCATTGGAAAAAAGTGGGTGTTCCGAAACAAGCTGAATGAGCATGGTCAAATCACAAGAAACAAAGCTAGGCTAGTATGCAAAGGCTACACACAAGAAGAAGGAATAGATTATGGGGAGACATTTTCCCCTATAGCTAGATTGGAAGGAGTAAGAACCTTACTTGTATATGCTGCCTACAAAGATTTCAGGGTATACCAAATGGATGCTAAGTCTGCATTTTTAAATGGTATATTAGAAGAAGAAGTGTACATTGAACAACCAGAAGGATTTGTTGATCCAAACAAAAGACACATGGTTTGCAAACTAAATAAAGCACTGTATGGACTAAAGCAAGTTCCCAGAGCATGGTATGAGATACTGCACAACTACCTGATATAGATTGGATTCTCAAGGACAAATGACACAAGCAATTTGTACATGAAACATGAAGAAGGTAAAGGAATCTTGTTGGCTAAGATTTTTGTAGATGATATTATATTTGGTGGACAAGATGCCTTGTGTAAGAAATTTTCAAATGAAATGCAAACTGAATTTGAAATGAGTATGTTTGGGGAGATCAATTTTTTTGTTGGTTTACAAGTATATCAGATGGAGAAAGGAATTTTCATCACCCAATCTAAATATGATCATGAGATACTAAAAACCTTTGGTATGGAAGATTTAAGGCCAGTAAGTACTCCCATGGCTACTGGACAAAAGTTGTCTAAAAATGATGATGTTATAGAAGTAAACCAAACTTTGTATAGATCCATGATTGGAAAGTTGCAGTATGTTGTACATAGCAGACTAAATATTACTTTAGCTATTGTGATTGTGGCAAGATTCTCTGCCAATCCTAAGGAAACTCACATGATAGCTGTCAAAAGGATAATGAGATATTTGAAATGGACTACTGACTATGGATTGTACTACAAGAGGCATGAAAAGTTTGAACTGAGAGTGTATACTAATGCTAATTGGGAAGGTAATGTGGATGATAGAAAGAGTACTAGTGGTGGAGCTTTCTTTCTTGGATAGAGATTAGTTTCCTGGACAAGCATGAAACAAAATTGCATTTCCCAATCTACTATTGAAGCTGAGTATGTGGCTGCAGTAGTGAACTATTCAAATTTGGTATTGATAAAGCAGTTGTTGGTAGGCATGAAAGAAGAAATCATTGAACCAGTTGTCATCTTATGTGACAACACAAATGCCATCAACATCTCTAAGAATCCAGTGATGCACACAAAGACCAAACACATCACCATCAAGTATCATTATTTGAGGGAACTGGTACAAGATAAAGAGGTCTGAATGGAATATGTGAATACAAAGGACCAACTAGCTGACATATTCACTAAAGCTTTACCTAAAGAAGCTCATGAATATCTGAGAGGTCAATTAGGGGTTCTTCCCCTAACTGAGGCTGCCTAGTCAAGCTAGGAGCACTGCATCAAATGTTATGCAAAGAGTATCTGACAAATTGATGCAGAGACAGGTCACACTTTAGGAGTAGCCTAGAGTTGTGAAAAGTATAGAAAAGCCAAGAATAAGTCATAAGCAAAGATGACAGAGGGAGAAATACTGTTACTGAACTAAAAAATAATATCTAAATTTGCAGGATGTATGTTTTAGTTGTTTCTTTGGCATTTTTGTCAAAGAGGGAGATGATCATAGATGAATACACATGGTGAGATTTCATGGAAGATCAAGTAAGAGGGAGAGATTCAGTGGACGCTCATACAAGCATGGCTAATTGATTCTATATCAGAATAAAGCTAAGGATATTATAAATATTTTTGATGGATAGATAAGTTTTGGATTGGTTGGTGATTCATGTGTTATTCATATGGTGTTGCCATCAATGCCAAAGAGGGAGATTGTTGGAAACTGCAATTGAAGCAATTGTTGTATTGTCATTGATGTCAAACCTTAACTGGTAAGACTATTTCTATCTAAGAAAGTACTATATCTATTTGATTGTTGTGAAGGGGATAGGAAAGGTTGGTAACAATAGCACCTAAGGAAAGGTTGAGTTATCTTGATACTTCAATGTGTACTTGATTATGTGGCATAATGATAAGATAATGTATTGTTTATCTAAGTAAGAATGAAGACTAAACTGGTAGGTTTAACTGAGAAAAAGTGAAGAAATATAGTTTAAGCCGAGTGATGTTAGTTTCGTCTGAGCTAATATATGCTGAGTAAATTCAGTGTTGACCGAACATTAGTTAATTGTCGAGGAAGACAGTATTAGCTGAGGAAATAGTTTTTGAGGTGACCAAGCTTTCTAATGAAAACCAAGGAGTTGAACACTGTATTGACCAAGCGTCAATATTTTACATTTGAGGAAGAATTCATATTTCCAACTGACATAGTTGAATTCTTGGATTATGTAAAACGTGTTGACTTTATTTATTGATTGTATGGAAGCATTTAATGCACTGTAAGACATTTTATTGTAAATCTATTAAGAGATTTGAGATATTTCTAGAAGGATAGATGAAGAATATAAAGTTGGAAGGATTCGATGAATCTTACCTAACCCTAACATCTACGAAGGAAATTAAGCGGCAAAAGATGTATTGACCTAATTGAAGAAGTATTAAGGAAACCTAAGCATGAGGTTGAAAGAGGGAGGATGCTGGAAGTATTGTTGATGTTATTGACTATTTAAGTAGAAAAGGCTAAAGGAGAAGTGTTGTGATTGCTTGAAGAGATTTTTGAGTAGATAAGTGATGGAGATGGAAAAGGTTCACAGTCAGTAAGCTAGCATATGTGTATGGAATTGGATATGATATTTGCAAAGTGAGTTGTATGTTTTTTAGATCAATACTACTGTTACTTTCTAACCATTATATCAGTCAAAATCCTTTTAATAGAGGTTGACCTAACAGTCATTTGTATAAATCCTTTGAACAAGGTTGCATTATAATGGGATGTATGTCAGTCCTATAACAAGGTGCACTTTTAATAGAGTGGTTTAAATCGTTTAACCGAGTCACACCTGACAGTGTGTTTGTAACCTTTGATAGGGTTGGCTTTTCACAGAGCTCACTTCAGAAGAGTGAAAATAATAGTAACATGTTACAAAGTGGTTTTTCTCAAATTGGGTTTCCATTATAAATCTTGGTGTTAATACTTGTGTGAATGTTTTGGTTTGAACATTTCTATGTTTTACAAGTTAGATACTATTGGATAGTGGACTGTACTGTTATAAGTTTCTGTTATGCAATCAGTAATGACTGAGTAACTGTTGGTTGCTAGATCTGATTTGTAGAAGAGTTTTAAAGTTTTTTTTAATACATCTAGACTTGAGAACAACTGATTCACCCCCCCCTCTTTTTTGTTCTAAATCATATTAACAAGAGCTATCATGAAACACTAGATTTTCAGATAGCTTGATGCAACTCTGATTATCACAATGTATCACAATAGTCTCAAATCTCTAACCAAACAAGGCCACTAGAAACTTCTAAAGCCATATAGCTTCACATGTCTCCATACTAGCTGCTATGTATTCTACTTCTACAGAACTCAAAGCTATGGACTTTGTTAGGAATAAGGTGTCTCAACCTTGGATAATTCCTATTCTTATTATTTGTTTTGTAAAATGTATTTCTTGCAAATAATGTTGATGTGTCGGCATCTTGAATTGTATGTAAGGAGATCATGGCTAAAACGGTTATGACGGATTCCTATGACACGTAAGAGCTATGTCAGGAAGATTCAATGACAGGTGAAGACATGTGGCAACTGATAAATTTGTGTACTATACACTCTTCCCCAATCGTGGGGTTCCTATTTTCTCAGAGAATGGTAAAACCCTAATATAGTTATCTTTGGGAGTAGCCCTAAAAAGTGAAGCGCATGATATAAGCTTTTTTAGGGTTGCAAAGAGATGTGATGCGAGTGTATGGTTGAAATGTTTTTATGCTACCGTAATTTTTGTCTTCAAGGTTTTGGAAATCTTCTGAAAGAACTTGCATTGCAAGTGTATTGTAAGCTGTAATAGTTTTGATCAATACATTGTGCAAGTTTTGGAGTGCTGGGGTTTTTACCGAAAGGTTTCCCCAGGGTATATCATTGTGTCATTCTCTATTTTCTGTATGCATGGTATGTGGTTGCAATATCTTTGTTAAAGTAGTTAATGAATCTGAACTTGTAAGGATTTATAAGAATTTGCACAATACTCTCCTATAGAGATTAGCATAGGAAGCTGTTTCCGCACCTGAGTTTCCTTATAGACTTTTGCTTCCTATTGAACCAAGAGACAACTCTTGATCCAAAACTGAAACAACACCCTAAAGTGCTTCTCTTATACATTGTACTACCTACCCAATCTACATTAGTATAGCCTATCAACTTAATACCTTCACCTTGAACATATATAATTCCATACTCAAACGTACCATGCAAATAACACAACATATTCTTTGTCATTGTCCAATGCACTCTCTTTGGCTCAACCATGAACTAACTAAGAGAGTTTACTAAAAAGGCTATATTTGGCCTAGTGTTGACCAAATACATGAGAAACCCAATCAACTACTTGTATAAGGTGGGATCTACATCCTTCTCCTTATATGTATCTACCTTCCTCCAATTCATGATCATAGATGTAGACATGGCTTTGCGATCCTCCATCCCCAATCTCTTCAAGATTTCAAAGAAATATTTACCTTTCCCAAGGAAAATCTTGCCATCTTTTTCGTACACCTCCATGCCTAGAAAGTAGTGCATAAGTCCCAAATCCTTCATCTTGAACTCTGTTGCAAGGTCCCTCTTGCACTCCTCTATGAGCCCTAATCAACCTATTAGAAATAAGTCATCCACATATAGAAAAAGTTTGAGAACCTCACCTCCAACAACCAAGTAGTAGAGGTTAGTATCTACCTCACTCTTCTCAAAGCCCATTTCCTACAAGTAAGTATCAATGTGCTCATACCACGCTCTATGAGCCTGCTTGATTCGATAACAATCTCTCTTCAATCTTCACACATGGGTCACTTTACTCTGTGCTACAAATCCTTCTAGTTTCTCTATGTATACCTCCTCTTTCAACTCACCATTGAGGAAAGTTGTCTTGACATCCATTTGATGGATCTTCCATCTCATTTGTGTTGCAATTGAGATCACAGCTCATATAGAAGTATACTTGGCTACTCAAGAAAATGTCTCCTAATAGTCTAATCCATCCTTTTGAGAGAACCCCTTTACCATGAACCTTGCCTTGTATTTATCGATGCTACCATCTACACTATGCTTGATCTTATAGATCTAGTTTGATCCAACCATTGTCCTATCTATTGGTCTAGGCACTACCTCCCACACATAATTTTGCATTATTGAAGTATATTCCTCAACCATCGCATCTCACCACATCTAATATTGTGTAGCCTCTTGATAATTGGAAGGCTCGCTATCTACCAACTAACTAACCAAATCCACATAGTCATTGAGCTTAATTGGTTGTTTTTGTTGTCTTGTACTCCTCCTAGGAGTTCCCACAAACTCCTGAGTATCCCTTTGTTGAACCTCATGGTTCCTGCTGCCAATTGTAGAGGATGATATATCAACCTCCATATCTTCTTGATGCATTTCTTGCTGCACCAATTTCTCCATACTTTGTGAAATCTCACCATCTGAGCCTATGCTTGTACTAGTAACTATACTCAAGCTTTGATGCTCTTAACTTGGCTGAGCTACCATTGGAGCTTCTATCAACTTCTCACTTTGATCTTCTACTAGAAAATCACTGGACCTCCTAAATACCTTGTCCTCCATGAACTTGACATCATGCCTGAATATAATACTCTTGGTCCCTATAATAAATATACGATATGAATTTGAGGTCTCATTGTACCCAACAAAGTACCTCCTCTTTGTAGTCTAGTCTAGCTTTGTACATGTATCACCTAGAATATGACAGTATCCCAAACTTCCAAATATCCTGAAGTGACTAACATCTAGCTTCTTCCCTGTGAAAGCTTCCTATAGTATCATCTTCCCTAGTACCTTATGTAGAACCCTATTTTGTATGTACACTATTTTAATACATGCCTCTTCCAATAAATAGCATGGCATATCCTGATCATGTAGCATAGCCCTTGCTGCCTCTAATATAGACTAGTTATTCCTCTCAACAACTCCATTCTATTACAAATTATAAGGAACAATCCACTCTCTCTTGATTCCTTCCCTGGAACAAAACTCCTAGAATTAATTTCCTTTGTACTCGCCTCCATTATCTAACTAAAGAACCTTTATCTTCCTTCCTGTCAAGTTCTCCACAGGAGCCTTGAACTCGTGGAAGTGACTAAAAACCTCATCCTTGGTTTTCAAGAAGTATATCCAAGTTTTCCTAGAGAAATCATTAATAAAAGTAACATAGTACTCATATCCTTTGAGAGACTTCATCAACATTGGTCCACCTACATCTGACTATACTAGATCAAGAACACCCTCAAACCTGGTTTCACTCATTGGAAAATATGCTTTCGCAAACTTCCCCAACACACATCCCTTACATACAACATCATGCTTTGTGCTCACCTTAGGAACACATGTCACTATCTCAAGAAGCAATTTAAGGGCTCCATGATGTATATGGACCATCCTCCTATCCCATATCTCTCCAAGATCTCCAGGATTAGTGTTTCTCATGAGTGCCTTAGGTGTGTCAAACTGCGGCCTATAAAGGCATCCGCTCCTAACTACAATAGATACAGGTGATTTCCAATCCTTGTGTTTCATCAACACACGTGTCCCTCTAAAGAGTACATTATACCATTTATCTTGAAGGATAGATACAGAAATCAAATTCATACCTAATCCTAGCATATGCACACATCACGAAGGGGAATAATCTTCCCATTTTCCCTCTGAAACTAAATATTTCCTTTTCCAACTAAGTTGAGTTTGGACAAGTTTCCCATCAAAATCTAGATAATGGTGTGCCCTCCTCCCTATAAATGGAGAATTACTCTCTAACTCCTATCATATGAAATGACATCCCACTGTCTATATACCAAATACTCTATGAGGTTGAGCTATCTGTACAAGCTATGAGTGTGAACTCATCATCCTTTCTATTAGAGAACTCATCTACACTTGTTGAAGCTTCCACCTGCTTCTTGCCCTTATTTTCATTCTTCTTCCTTTCCAGGAAATCACTGACATAGTATCCAAACTTGTGACAACCAAAGAACTTGACCTTAGAT
The DNA here is from genome assembly GCA_027943335.1 of Chamaecyparis obtusa. Classification (NCBI taxonomy): domain Eukaryota; kingdom Viridiplantae; phylum Streptophyta; class Pinopsida; order Cupressales; family Cupressaceae; genus Chamaecyparis; species Chamaecyparis obtusa. Next base: position 147,728 of record BSBK01008630.1, read on the forward strand.
AGGTCCTTCTTCTTCTTCTTCTCACTTTGTGAGTTTGATCCTTTGCTAGAACCCTTCTTCGCTTTCCCCTTTCCTACTAGGGAAATATTTTTTGTTTCACCTTACTTTTTTTACTCTTGTTGTTGGATATATTAACAATATTTAATCTAAACTTCTCCTGAGTGAAATCACTCCATAGTCGATCCCAACTCGCTAAGGTGTCTCATCCACTAACAACTTGAACAAAGACATCCCACTACTTAGTAAACTCATTTAGGGCTATTCTGACTAGGTCATCATCACTGGGGCTATCCCCAACAACTACTAACTCATCCTTGACAACTCTAAGCCTAGTGAGGTAACTTTTGATGTCTTCTCCCTTGTTCATTTGAGTATTCTTCAACTTTTCTCTAAGAATCAGCTTCTGGTTAGTGGTAGCATTCTGGTATGGATTCAAAATGTCATCCCACATCTTCTTCGTGGTATCTAACTCTATGATATGTGGAACAATATGGTCCTTGAAACCATCAAGGATTATCCTTTTCATCTTGGCATTGTCCTTCTTGTAATGTTATGAGTTGTGTTGCATTTGTGGGTACATTTACAACACTAGTAACATACTACTTGATACCATTCTCTTCCAGCAATAAAGAAATTTTGGCTTTCCAGACACCAAAATTTGAGGCTTTCATGCCCAAAATTAGGGCAAAACACACATAATTTTTTTTTCTAAAGATACTAACTACAAGGTTGCATACTAAGGTGCACAAAAATATGAGAAGAAAAACACAAACCAATACACTTAACTTGCAAGGGGTTTGTGGCACACGCTGGCTTGCCGACATCCCCTATACATTAGGTGCACTAGTTCGATGAAACCCCTAACTAGGGTTAATCATAAAGAGACTACAAGGGAGAAATCCCTAAATTAAATCACTCAGAAAAATTTAGACAATAATACTAATTAAATAAATTAATATTAATTCCCCTAGTTTAATTTATAAAGGAGGGGTAAAGTGTAACATGAAGCAATTTAAAACATTAAAATAAGGTCACAATTATTAATTCAATAATAATTGTTAGGGATTGTTATCATACCTAGGCCCCACCTAGGAATTATAAGATTAATTAACTCCCTAAAAGAATTAATGACCACGAGGAATAATAGTGTGTTAAAATAATAAGGGTCCATTACTTTAATAATTAATCTAACAATATGAAGATACATTAATAAAAGTTCATTAGCGCAAGCTAAATTAAATAAATAATTAAATAATTAAAAGGACCCAATATCAATAGACTTAATAAACTGTCTAAATAACACCTTATCCAAAAAATCATTTAAAATCCCAAATAATAGGGAAACCCTAAAAATAAAAAGGCAACTATTTTATAAAAAGAATTACATAATTTAAGGAATTAAAAGAGGAGAAAACAAAAGTCAAATATATTAATTATTAACTGACTCATTAGAGGAAAAAAAATCAAAATTAATAAAATAAGAAACCTCCTTTTGGATTCTTGGCCAACCCTAACCCTAATTTGAAATTAGGGTTTAGGCCAAATAAAACATGGCCCGAAACCCTAATTTCCTTGTTGAAGGGTTTGCAAGTTGGGCCAAAGAGCCATGAAGATTTAGAACTCAAAAGTGAGTATACACCCAAGTATACATAGGTTCATATACACACTAGTGTGTATATACCCCTATGTATTCTTGAGCTATATACCAGGGGCTACACTTAAGGATGGATTCAGATCTACCAAGCAACAAGGGCATTGACGGAAGGTAAAATAATTGAGCTTCCATTCCATGTGTCACTGGTTTGTACACTAGGGTTAAGTTTGTTCTAAGTTAGATTGGTAAAACCTCTATTGATACCATAGAGGTACATTGGAGAACCAACAATGATCCTTTGTGTATATACCTGTTGTACAATAGAAGACTCATCTCGGTGATAAAACTAGGGTTTAAATTCTATCACAGATTCTTAAATAAGTTTGCCAGAAGATTAATAAAAATCTAGTTGAAGTTTACAAGTGATTTTCAAATTTGGTTTAAGTTGCAGGCCCAAATATATTCATTTGGCCTTCCAATCCGACATTGATATATATATATATATATAGATATATATATATATATCTATATATATATATATATATATATATATATATATATATATATATATATATATATATATCTATATATATATATATATATATATATATATATATATATATATATATATCTATATATATAT